>PVKV010030901.1:0-21700 GCA_004027835.1 Alouatta palliata
AGTTGTGCCAATCAAAAACCTCAGGCCCTCTTTGATCTCTTCAACCCCACAAGCCATCCCATCAATGAGCCCTCTTGGTTCTACCTGCAAAATGTGTTCAGGATCACTTCTCACCTTCTCTTTCCCTGGAGTCATGACAATAGTGTCCTCCTTGTCTAAGTGCTTCTATCCTCAATTCCCTGATATTCATTTTCTACTCAGCAGCCTGAGTAATATTTCAAATGATGAATCAGGTTGTGTTGCCTTCAAATGACATTTCGGGTAAAATCCAAAATACTTATCATGGCTTCAAGGCCCTGCATGATCTGGCCCATGCTGCCGCCTTTGCAAAAATTATGTGATATCTGACATACATGAAACAATATATGGAACCACATATAAAGTATAATAATAAAATGGACATTTTAAGTTGAATCTACCATGCAACTTAAGAGCTAGAATGTTCTGAACGTGGCTGTCATGTTCTAGGGGCTCTTTCCCTGCTCTGTTCCTCAACACCCCTCCGTAGTAATGGCTATGTTGAAATTTGTGTTAATTTCCTTGCCTTGTTAAAGAACAAATCCTATTGCATATGTGCATATATATCTCTAAACAATTTAATAGGTTTTTTCTGGTTTTAATATTTATAAAAGTAGTGTCATGCCACCTTTGCCACTTGATAGTGTGTTTCTAAGATTCATCCGTGTCATGCAGAGCTGTAGAGCTTTCATTTTCTTTGCTGTATAATAATCCATTACCCGACTGTGCCACAACTCTTCCTGTTTCTTGGTAACCTGTGCAAGAGTGTCTCTGGGATACGTTTCCAGAGGTGGAGCTTTTGGGTCATTGTGTGAGTGTTTAATTTTACACACCAGGGCCAACCTGTTTTCCAACCCAGCCTCGCTCTTTGACTGCACTTCCTTCTCCTTTCTGACGGGGCTGCAGACTTGCTAGCTGGCCTGTTTTCCAGGCCCCCACGCTGCTAAGCACTTCCCTCAGCACTCCTTTGCACCAGCCTTTTGTTCAGCCAGGAACGTCACCTTGCTCTGCACAGGGCTAGTCTTTCTCACTGTGGAGGCCACAGTTCAAATGTCACCCTTCCCTAATTACCCTTCCTAAAATGGCAAGCCACCCTGTTCATACCCCTTTATATCACACTGTATCGTGTCTAGTGCTCTCAGAAGCTAGCTTGTTTATTTATTTGCTTATAGTCTTCAGCCAGGAAGCTCCCTTCAAACAGGCACCCAGGCTGTCCTGTTCCCACTGTATTCCTAGAACCAAGAACAGTTCAGGACCATAAGCATATGCCGAGTGAGTACAGACTGTGTGGAAGTCTTCTGTGAGGCCCCAGTGCATAAGGACACAAAGAGACCAATGTCAGTTCACATGGGGAGTTGTGAGCTCCCTGTCATTCAGAGCATTCAAGCATGTCCCAGATGCCCAGCTGGGGCAAGAGGAATTTTCTTAGGATGTGGGTAAAGTCTGCACTCACGGACACAGTCACATTACTTGACTAGATCCCAGCCTGTGACATCCAGGTTAGTCCCTGATATTTCCCTGGGCACGTCTTGGACTCCAGCTAATTGTCCTGCCTTGAACACACCCATACGTTCCTCTTCCTCCTTTTCTCTGTTCAGTGTGTCCCACACTAGACTGTCCAAGTTCTTTACTCCCAAAACTCATCTGAGATGTGTCTGCAGGGCCTGCGTCCTGATGGGCCAGCCATGCTGACGGGCCTGCCTCCTGTGTGGCACATGCTCACTGCCACCGTCTGTGGGTGGGCTGGGCACCTTGAGGACAGAGGTCTGTCTGTCTCACTCATTTCCGTATTTCCACAACCACCCTGCCCGGAGGTGCCGGGAAGGGTTCATGGAACTGCACGCCTTCTGTCCTTCCTCATCAGTTTCTCTGATGGATGTCATAGTCCTTCTGTTTCTGCAGGGTGCTCCTGTGGAGCACTGTTCAAAGAGGCAGAGGGCTTCCTTTCTGTGGTTTCCAAGCTCTGTCCTCCCCCGGTGCTGTCCTGAGGAAGGTCCCTGGGTCCTCTTATGTTGACAGTGACAGGAAGGGAGAGAATGTAGGAAAGCCCTGTCTTGGCTGACCTCCTTACCTGGTAGCCCTGAGAATTGTTCTGTATCCCAAACTGTGGCACGCCAGGGTCCACACAGGTGGTCAGGGTAGGATCTGGATGGCCAAAACAAAGACACAGATCACATGGTCATGGAAGCTTTCACTGCCTGGTCTCACTCTGGGAAATAGGTGTGGATAAGAAAATGAAGCCACATCCTGACTTCCTTGCCCACTGAGATCCCCACCCGAGCCTTGGCCCTGGCTGCCTATTTGACTCCTCAAAGCACGCTAGCTCTGGGTATTTTACATCCTGCGGCAGAAGCTCAGAGGAGGAGGACATGTTCCCTTTTGCAGATGAGACCACTGAAGACAGGGAAGGAAAGTCATCATCTCAGGCCCAAAAAGAAGGTCCCCCCACTGCAGCCAGGATGCTCCCTGTCCCAGATGACCTCTCACCTATGCAGCTGGGCTGGGTGCCACTCCATGTCCCATCTGACTGGCAAAACCTGCGTGGAGAGCCCACCAGCACCAGAGGGGGATGGCAGGAGAAGGAGACAGATGACCTGTAGGAGAAGCCTCGGTCCTCTCTCCTCCCATGGGGCGGGACACCAGGATCCCCGCAGAACACAGCTGGGAAGACGAAGGGAGAAAGGCAGGTCTAAGTTGCTTTCCAGAACCCAGTCCTCCAGTCCCACACCCCCACCTTTGTTCTTGGTGCTGTTCCCTTCCTGGTTCAGCTTGAACTCTGGGAACCAGGGCAGCCCCAGGTAGGTGCTTCTGCCTGTTGTGGTGCTGCTGCTGATGTGGGCTTCCTCTCCCTTCTACATTCAAAGTGCTTATAAATAACGATTCAAGTAATGGAGTAACATCACTGGAAGTTTAGAACATAGAAGAAAAATAAATGACAATCCCACCATCCAAAACTTTTTTTCCATTTTCACGCACATTCTTATCTAGTCTTTGTTCAGTTGTATATAAACTTGTGTGGAGCGGCAAACCCAAGCCCATGTGATGGTAAATCTTGTTTCATTCACTTAGCATTATCTTGTAAACATTTTCTATGTTTATACATCATATCACTTATTGGCTACACAACTGGCAACAGGTGGTTGTACCATAATTGTATTTTATCATAACCCTTACATTGGGTATTTTCTATTATACAGTTACATATAACTCTTCTTTCACACATTATTATTTTCTTTTCATATGTATTATTTTCTTAGGAGAATTATCTAGGAGTGAACTTATTATTTTTAAAGGGCTGAACATGTTCACAGCTCTTGATGTGTAGTTTCAAATTTCTTTCCCCAAAGGGTGCACATTTATACTGTGGTGGGTAGTGTATGGGTGTATCCATTTTATTCAGGTCATGTAAACATCAGAGAGTGTCATTAAAAACTGACTACCAAAGGCAAAAGCTCACCATGATATCACTTCAAGCATCACTTTATGCTCTGATGCAAATGTGTGTGTGTGTGTGCGTACATAGGTTCATGAGGTTCATAACCACATGCAAAATAAAATGCAGCTGAACCTGCAGCCTCTGCCCTCAAGGCTGGGGAGTCTATGCTGACCAATCAGAAGTCAGTTTGGAAACCAAGCTGATGGGAAGTTGCCGTATCCAGAAGGAGGCAACTGAAAGAACCAGAACCACAAGTGGCTGACCAGTGAAGGGCAACCGGCGTGGCCTTTCTCATAAGCAATGTGATGCCAATTAATGTAATGAGATATCTTTGTAAGCTCCTCAGGCTGGTAAATATTTTTAAAACACTGGCACAATCCATTGTTGATGAGGATGTGCATCCAGAAACATTCTCATAAACTGCTGTGGGGAATGTAAATTGAGATGCTTTCTAGAAGGCAGTTTGACAACATATGTCAAGAATGGAAGCGTGACTGCCCTCGGTCCAGCATTCTCATGCCTAGGGCTTTACTGCAGGGGTAAAGATAGGCAATTTTCAGGAATACATATTGCAGGACTGCTTTTAAGATGATTAAGTTGGAGATCATCTAAATGCATCACCAGTGGGAAAAGATTAAACAACATGTATCTTCAAGGAAATTCTTTAAAGCCATTAAAAATGATGATGCATACATCAGTAAATATTGATAAAGAAAGGTAGAAAGGTGTTAATGGGAAGGTTTTGGTGGCCTATCAATGAATACAAGTTATGAAACAGTACGCACAGCATGAGCCAATACCAGTTCTAGAAAATGTATACATATCACTATCTACGCAAAAATGCACAGGGATTCATGTGGGAGCACAATCAAAAGCTGAAATGCGGTTATCATTGGAAAGTGTGAGTTCAGATAATTTTACGTTCTTTTTTTTGTATTTTCTAACGGGTATATTTTTTCATGATGACCGTAATTCATTGTTAATATGAATTATTTCTCCAGAGGAAAAGCAAGGTTGCTGAGTCCAGGCTTGATCCTCGTAGCATGTGAAGGTTGGAGAGGGTAACTCCAGATGCCTGTGTCCAGTTTTGAGCTGCGGGCCCTAATCTCTGCAGAAATTCCCAGATGAAAGCAAAATTTCAGGGTACCCAAAACAGTGTCATGAGTATATGGGTAGTTTTCTGCAGAATTAGATGAATGGCGATTAGAAAAATAGGTCCTACTGTTTGTTCAAAGCATGGGCATGGAGAAAACCTTCCAGAAGCCATTCATGGGGTGTGACAAGAATAAGTGACCCGGAACCTGCTAACTGGGGACCTCAGTAAAGAACAAGCCCTGGCATAGACTTGGGGCTCCTCAGGATACAACTGGGTCAGGTGGATAAAAATAAAGCATCTCACCAGAAAATCACAGGTTTCCCAGAAGTCTTTTCTGTACAGTCCATTTTCCATAAAAACAGACACGTTTCTAGGACTGGGTACCCCCAGATCTTTGAGTACTATTCCACACAGTTAACAACCCTTCAGGCCAAAAAACACCCACAGTATCTCTAGCTTAATTTCCTTCTGTGACTCTAGACACTGTCTGATACCAGGGCTCAGTTGAGGGATCCTCATTTTCTTCCTTTCCTCTTCCTTCCCTCTTTAACAGTGTCTTTGATGAAGCTCCTCCCTGGTTTTGGGGAGGGGACTTCCAACCACAAAGCTCCGAGGAGGCAAGGGGAAGGAGCTATCAAATAAGATGCACCAAAGGGCCTTGTGAGCAACTTACGGAAACACTGAGGCAGCTCTCCGGTCCAGGACCCATTTCCCTCACAGGTGAGCACCGCGGGCAGGGAGAGCTGGTACCCCTCCAGACAGGCATAAGTCACGCTTGAGCCCCACATGAAGTCAGACCCCACCACCTTCCCATTGGGGATGAGAGGAGGCGGCTTGCACATGAGAGCTGGAGGGAGAACAAAGCAGGCTGAGTTCTGATGCTGTCCTGGGAAACCAGCCCTTGTCACTATCATTGGTATCACTGACTACACTGCACCTGCCTAGAGTCTGGGCTAAACAGGAAGAACCAGAAAGGGGCCCCTCTTACTGTGGGAGTTCTGATATTTTTGCACCTTACAATGCCTTCTGTTTGTAGGATCCTCCCCTCAATGTTCATGGGCCAGGCCTCATCTTGGTACTTCTGATTCGCCCCTGGCAGATGTTCAGGGGCCAGTTCTCACCCTGCACACCCCTTGATAAGGTGTGAGCGCTTGGCCTTTCATCCCTCTCCCTTCTAGGTAGATGTTCAGGGCCTACATCTCACTTTTGTGTCTTCTTTGGCCCTCTGTCCACATCTGCAGCCCCCAGACACACCTTTACAGACAGGCTTGGTTCCATTCCATGTCCGGTCCTTGGTGCAGCTCAGCACAGATACTCTATGTGACTCCATCATATAGCCAGGAACACACTGGTATGTCACAGTTTTGTTGTACCTGAAGTCATTGCCCAGCCGAAGGCCATTGGCTGGAATCCCAGGGTCACCACAGTTTATGACTAGGATAAGAGAGACACATATTGTTCACTCCTGGCCTGGACCCTATTTCTCCTTCAATACCATCCCTATCACTCCCTGCACACATCCAAGAAGGGAAACTTCAGATCAGGGATGCCCTGTCTCCTCACAGGATCCCAGTTGGGCATTACCCATTCTAAATTAATTTCTTTCTTTTTTCTTTCTTTCTTTCCTTTCCTTTCCTTCTTTCTTTCTTTATTTCTTTTTTTCTCTTTCTTTCTCTCTTTCTTTCTTTTTCTTCCTTTTTTCTTTCCTTTTTCTTTCTTCTTTCTCTCTCTCTCTTTCCTTTCTTTTTTTTTTTTTCTTTCTCTTTCTCTGTTTCTTTCTCTTCTCTCTCTCTCTCTCTCTCTCTCTCTCTCTCTCTCTCTCTCTCTCTCTCTCTCTCTCTCTCTCTTTCCTTTCCTTTTTTTTCTTTTCTTTTCTTTTGTCAGGGTTTTACTCTATCACCCAGGCTGGAGTGCAGAGGCACAATCATGGTTCACTGCAGCCTCGAATTCCTGGGCTCATGCGATCCTCCCACCTCGGCCTTCTGAGTAGCTGGGACTACAGGCATGAGCCACCATGCTCAGCTTGCCCATTTAAATTTTGTTTGGTCAAATCCCTGGCATTGGCCCTATCCTTGCCCACAGGGTCCTTATGCATCGCTGCAACTTGGGCTATGAAGATTCCCCTTATTCAAAGTGTCCCCTCTAAGACAAAGTGTCCAGAAGCCTCAGTTCCTAAATGAGGCTAGGGCCCAGGGAGAGGAAGTTTTCTGTTTGAAGAGTCTAAGGTATGTTAATGGACCATATAAGGCAATTAATTTGTCTGCTGAGGAGTATATCTTATTATCTGCTATTGTACCTAAGAGGTCTCTATAGGTCCAACAGCACCTACAGAGGACTCCGAGGGGCAACAGCCCAGAAGCAGGGTCTTATGGCCCACGAAATGGTCATGCCTACGTCACTGCATCACTGAGAGTGGGGCTTGGTGATGAGCTCTGATCTCAAAACCCAAGTGAACTTGACATGGATTTCAGATGGAGCTGAAATCACAGACTAGGACTTTGACAGGGAGAATGTTGTCACATTTCCTCATTCTATCTCTTACCTCCATCTGGATCCCCCAGTGACTCACTTTTCCTGGAAAAGGTCTAGGGATGCCCTTGAGAGGAGCAAGAAATGGGAGCTGTGAGGCTACAGCGTGCTCAGGAACCCATACTGGGTGGGGTCAGGTACAAGGAGAGAAGGAAGCAACAAAAATGGTGGATAGCTGCATCTTTGAAGTGAAAAGAGATTCAGGTTGAGTCATGGGGTTTGATCCTAAGAGAGAAACGGGAAAGCCCAAGGAATTGGGTAGAGCTTGAGAAACGGCCAGTATATATTCTGTGCCTCTCTGAGCCTCAGCCATCTCATATACAAAATGGGGATAATAGTAGCTACTTCATGGAGTTGTGGTGAAGATCCAAGGACACATGCATATGAAATGAAGCACTTAGCCCAGTGGCTGCCACACAGCATATGCTCACAGAGGCCATTCATATGATTCTCATTCAGGCTCCCACCATACCAACCATCCTGCACTGGCTTCCATGGATAGCCTTCTCCTCTGGCATGCAGGATCTGGGCCCCTGTTGGCCATGGAGCCCGCAGGGCCCGGGCTCTTACCGAGGCACTCGGGGTCACTGCCTGTCCAGGTACCATTGACTGAGCAGTGACGGCTGAGCAGGCCTGTGGCGTAGTACCCTTCCCGACACTCATAGACGATAGAGCTGGAGAAAACCAGGCCATCACTGAACACGACTCGGGCATTGCTTGGAGTCCCGGGATTCCCACAAGAGATCACTAGGAAGACAAAAATGCACATTATTCACTAGAACAATGGTGGGCATCATGTGGGGGACTGAGGACTGCCCAGAGTGGAAGCCACATGCTGTGTTGGAACCCCCTGGATAGAAAAGCCTTTCATGCTGCTTTTGCATCAAATTATCTCACCCCTAGACAGGAAGGAGAAACCCCTAGGAATCTTTTGAAACTTCTGAACAAATTCTACTTTTTTAAAGAAAAAAGATGATCTATTATTGTCCTTAAAAATTTAAACATAATTGCTTAATATCACCAAATATCCCATTGGTGCTTGATTTTCCTCAATTGCCTTTCTCTGTCTCTCTTTTTTTTTTTTGTTTGAGACAGAGTCTCGCTCTGTCACCCAGGCTGGAGTGCAATGGCATGATCTCGGCTCACTGCAACCTCTGCCTCTTGGGTTCAAGCAGTTCTTCTGCCTCAGCCTCCCGAGTAGCTGGGACTACAGGTGTGGGCCATCACACCTGGCTAATTTTTGTATTTTCAGTTGAGATGGTATTTCACCATATTGGCCAGGCTGGTCTCGAACTCCTGACTCGTGATCCACCTGCCTCAGCCTCCCAAAGTGCTGGGATTACAGGCATGAGCCACCATGCCCAGCCATCTTTCTCTTTTTTTAACAGTTGATTTGTTTGAATCAGGATGCAAATAGGGTCCGCACATGACATTTGGTTGACACATCTCTGAGATGCTGAAACCAGAGACTATTATTTCTGCTTCTATAATTTATTTGTTACAGAAACCAGAACATCTGTCCTGTAGAACACACTTTCTGGATTTTGCTAACTACATCAATGAGATATAGTTTAACATGTTCCTCTATCCCCTGTAGTTCCTTCCTGTAATCAACTTCTACCTTTTGGCAATGGTAATCATAGGTGGTTTTGGGCCTTTCCTATTGCACTGAATCAGGAGGCACAGAATATCTGGGTGTTTTCTTGTTCATGATGTTGAGGCTCATCAATAATTTCAGGCTTGCCTGCCTAATGTGGCATTATGAAGTCTCCATTAGTTTTTCACTTAATAGTTTTAGCAGTCATTGATGATTATTGACCAGATTCATTACTTCATTAGGGATTGGAAAGTGATGATATTCTAATTCTATCATTCTTTCTGTATTAGCTAGAGTTCATTAAGAAAGAAATTTCCTATCATTAAATATCTGCTTACCCTGAAATACTGTTCATATAGGAAGGCCAGATAATGCTTGATTTTTTGTGTGTGGTTTTTGTTTTAAATCAAATGTCAGAATAATGAGTTGGTTTCCTAGAAAATTCCAAAGGTGACCAATGTGTTTATTTAAGAATCATTTTTGAACTCATGGATCTAAAGAAATTTTCTATGTTCCCATCCATTGCCATTATTATTCTTATTGATGCTCAGATTCTCCATCTTTGGCCAATGGGCTCTTCCAGTTGGCTCCTGAGTCCCTTTAACGTGACCCCAGTTATCTTTGGTGGAATCCTTGCTGGAGTGATGAGATGTTCCATATTTGTCTTCTATATTTCCTGCACCAGCCCAGATATTAGCCATATCTCCAAAGAGTCTAGTTCCTTTTAATGGAGAATGGCCCACAGTCCAGGCACTAAGGGTGCTCATTGCCACTGCTCTGGTCATTGAGTCTAGACTTTTAGAACTAGAGCTGGGAAAGTAACTTCTTAAATTGAAAACATATTGCGATCCTATGAATGCACAGAGTGGAAAAACAGATAATAGAGACTGGGAAGGGTGAGTCAGGGACGTGGGAGGATGAAGAAAAGCGGATTAAAGAGCATGAACATGCAGTTAGAAAGAAGAAATAAGTTCAGTGCTCGATAGCAGAGTAGGGTGTCTGCAGCAAAAATATATTGTACTTGGGTGATGGACACCCTAAACACCCTGACTTGACCACTGTGCGTTATATACACATAACAAAATTTCACATGTACCCCATACATTTGAACAAATAAAAAATAATTAAAAAGAGAAAATATATCATGAGTTTATACTTATATTATCAATCCAAATTTAGGATTAAGGTTTTTTCTTTAACTTTTTAATTTTTATATTTTATCTCTTTTATTCTGAAAATCTTAATTCTTAATGACAATAAATAACTTGTATTTGTTTTATCCATATATGTTATGGTATTGCATATGTAATAACTTCAAGATAGTAATATTATTGTTAACAATACAATTGCTGAGAACAATTAAGTTTTCTTTGTAGCTCTCTTTGTCATAGGGATATACACCACAGTCAAATTCCATTTTTTCAAGTCAGCTGAAATAAGTATTGGGGTTATTAAGTCATCAACTTGATACACAGGTTCATCTGTTTCCATAAGGATTTTGATATTTAGACATTGCATGTTTCTAATATTTGATTTAATTTAATTTTCTAAGTATGTACAACATTTGTGTGGCCCCAAAATAAAATCTACAGAATGATTCCTATATAATTAGCCCAACAGATAGGCCTCGACATTCATTCATTCAGCAAATATCTGTGTTGCCTGGGTGCCCGAAATACAACAGTGACCAGGTTATATCCCTGGCCCTTGAGGAGCTTAGTCTATTCTAAGAAACCTGCCAATCAACAGATGAATTAAGGTATGACATATTAAGTGTTACTGCTGAAGGGAAAAAGTTCGAAGAAGGAAGCACCTTATTGGTACTGGAGATAGGAGTTTGAGTAGAACCTTTAAGGACAGGTAGGAGTTTGTCAAGAGCAGTCATCAGAGCCACATGGATTGATTTAACAGCTCAGAGTAAGGTTGAGTGTGCATAGGTATCTTCTCTCTCTTTCATTTAACAGACATTCACTTCCAGGTCCAAACTCATAAACTATCCACTTTCTGTCCCTGAACACTCAGGTAACTGACATGGTAACTGACTCCATCTGGTATCTCAGTGGTATGGATGGGGATGTGGGTCACACGAATACACAAGAATATCTAAATTCTCCCTTGCATTACACTATCCCAATGCCACAAACCTCTCTTGCTATGCCTGCAAAATTCTACAGAAACAAACTTTGCAAATAGCACCACAAGAAAGGCAGGACTTTGGGAAGACAAATGGGAGGGGGCTCTGACTCCACTGTCTCATTTCCTAGGCAGGAATCCCCTGATGGTGATGGGCTAGAGCAAACCTGTTCAACCCGCCACCCATGGACGCATGTGGCCCAGGACGGCTTTGAATATGGCCCAACACAAATTCACAAACTGTCTTAAAATATTATGAGACTTTTTTTGTGATTTCTTTTTTAGCTCATCAGCTATTGTTAGTGCTAGTGTATTTTGTGGATAGCCCAAGATAATTCTTCATGGCTCAGGGGAGCCAAAAGATTGGACCCCCCACCCTGGGCTAGAGCATCTCCCCTTGCTCTGCAGGACTACTCCACAAACTCAGTTTCCAGCAGCCTGCTCTCTAACCACTGCCTCCTGTCTCCTCAGCTCCCTCCCTCTGCGATTCATTTTCTGGTGATTAGTCCCATGGGGATCTATAATCCACTGATCCTACCACTTGCTCACTGCCATTGATTCCACTCAAAACTCTGCTCCCTCCTTACCCAGCTTAGAGGCCAAGATGCATCATAATCTCTGCCTCACATTCAACCTCTTTTCCCTTGCTGCTTCTGCCAATGTCTTCGGTGTTTGGCAAATCTCCAGCTCTGTACCCAATGCATTGTCTGCCCTGTGCCCACACCTAGGTAGCAAAATGAAGTTGAACAAAAACACAGTCTGGCGCTGACTGCTCTCACTTTAAATTAATGATGCCCCACCTTAAGTGAGCCCTCAGTGCTGCCTGGCCATTACACACTTTCCAATTCCATTCCACTCGTATCTTGCTAGATGATTATTTCCTATCTTCCTCTTCCACATCTTCTCACTCAACCTTACTCTCAGCCGCTAAACCTGCTTCCTGCCTAGGAGAGTACTATGCAGGCTGTATTTTAGAAAGAGAGAGACAGAGATTTGGGGACCAGCTGCAAAAGGTTGGACTTTGGAGAGAGAGATTAAAATTTTTTTTCCCAGAAACATATAGAAAAATAATAATTTCTCCTATTGGCGCTACCTCACACAACACCACTGAGGGCCTACATTACTTCAAAAGAGTTTTGCAAAATTGGATTTGTATATCTTTTGGTACATTGGATATTTGTCTAATGTAGCCTCTTCCCTTACTGTAAGCCCAGGAGAGTAAGATGTGTGTCTCCGTCTGTTCAGGTTTGGAGATGGTGCCTTCTTGCTGTGTCCTCACATGGCAGAAGGGAAAGGGAGGTTTCTGGGGTATTTTTTTTTTCAATAAGAGCATTAATCCCATTCCATGACCTAATAACTTCCCAAGACCCTACCTCCTAATACTATCACTAGGTGACCAGGTTTCAACATATAATTTTGGGAGGTCACAAACATTCACACCATGGCAGTGTCCATCTTGGTCACTATCGTGTTTCCATCACATTCCACAGCACTTGGCACGTAGCGGCTGAATGAAACTATATGGGAAATGAATGAAATAGTGGGTCAAATTCAGCCTTTTTTGGTTTCTTCCCTTTTGAGATGAGGGTGGGAATATGTTTGTCTTTCAATTACTAATGAAAATGCACATGAATTATCTTTTGCAGTTCCTAACAGCCAGGCTGAGGGTTCGAATGGGGCCACGGTTTTCTCTGTGAGGGCAGGTGCCTGGGAATAAGAGCAGGAACAGGGGCGAGCTCTGGGGCTGGGCAAAGGGGAGAAGCAGAATGGTCACATACATTACCTCCACACTCAGGCTGCGAGCCGCTCCACGAGCCATTGGCTTGACAGGTGCGCTCTGACGATCCCCGGAGCACGTGGCCAGCTTCACAGCTGAAGCGCATCACACTGCCTGGAGCAAAGCTGTCCCCCAAACGGATGCCATGAGCTGGGATCCCAGGGTCACCGCAAACTCCCATGCTGGTTCCTATGGACCACAGCCACACAAACCCGGTTGTTTTTCATGGAAGAAAAGGGAGTGGAGAAGTGGGGGAGAAAGATATTGGGATGTGACTGAGGGGAAGCAGTGGGCCCCATGAATGAGGGAGGTCACACCTGACTGAGCCTAGCACAAGTAACCGGCACGTGCTCCTGCCTTCCTACACAATGGTGGAAGAACACAAAGATCTGAGGTCCTGGGTAAGTCCCTGGGAACCACACAGGGAGGGGAAGAAAGAAGGTGGAGGAAAGGCTCTGTGGCCTGCGCCAGTCTGGAATTTCAGTGATCCAAACTGGCCACATGTCCTCCTTCTCCCTTTTCCCTCTTTCCTACAAACACCTGCTGATTCTGTAGTCCCATCTCCTCTTCCGTGCCACTGTCTTAGCTTAGACATTCAACATTCTTTGCTAGAACTATTGCAAGAGCCTCCCAACTAACGTCCCTTCCTTGTAAACTATCCCTTTAATCCATCTACTTTGTCTCTAATCTTAACAATCACTAACCATCTAACTTTTTTTTTCAAATAATTTTTTTCTGCAGAAACATCTCTACTGGCCTTCCAATGCCCATAGGATAAAGTCCAAACTCCTTAGCATAGCTTCATGTCTCAGCAGCCTAGCTTGAATCTTGATCCTGGGTCTTTATTTATTTATTTGTTACTTTTAAAAAAGTTTCATTTTCTCTTTAATTGAGAAATAATCATTGTATATATTATGGGGTACGAGGGGATGTTTTGATGCATGCATTGTATATTTCCAAATAACCGTAGGAGAGAATTTTAAATGTTCTCATCACAAAGAAATGAAAAAAATTCAAAGTTACCAATGCTGGGCCTTTCACTGAGGATTCCCTACTCACAAATTATGCAACACAGGTGAGCTCTAGATTAAACATCTCAGACCCTCTCATTTCATATTTGCTCCAGCCCCTGCCTCTTGCTACATTCCTGCGTTTTTCTGGCTGCTGGTATTGTGCAAGCCCACTCAGGAGAGCTCTAAGGACCCAAGGGGTGAAGAAGGGTAGAGAACAGGAGACAAAGCCACAAGACCTATGGTCCATTCTGCAGGACCAACACATTTTGTGATACAGAAATGTGTAGGAGATGTCCTTAGATCAGTCCAGGCCATGGTAAACACGAGGAAAGAGAGAAAAGTTACAGAATAAATGACAACTGTGTGAGAAGATAAAGTTCCAACTGTCACGGAATCTATCTCCTCATGTAACCATGTGTGGGCATCAAATGGTAACATCTGAGTGACCACATCTAGTTTGTTGGAGCCAATAAATGTTTAAGTCATGTGTACCCCACCACTTTCCATTTATGTCTCTTCCACTTCTCAGCCTCGGGATTATTCTCTTTCCTTGTCTAGTCTCAGACTGTGAGACACTACATTACCACATGTTCTCCATTATGTTTCCCACCATGGAACGGGGATTCATTTAACTTTCAATGTAAACATTAATAAAAGACAGCTCATCACATTTGGCTAGGTTTTCTTATCTTCTGAAGGTTTCCAGGATGTAATTCACGCAACAGGCAGAACTGGGTCTCCCTGGAAACAATCTTGATAGTGAGCAGCTCTAATCCACACTGGCTAGCTGACCTCAGCTGGAGCCAACACAACTGTAAACTAGGCACAAGGGGGTTGACACGGTTTGGCTCTGTGTCCGCACTCAAATCTCATGTTGAATTATAATCCCCAAGTTGGGGAAGAGACCTGGTGAGAGGTGATTGGATCACGGAGCGGATTTCCCCCTTGCTGTTCTCGTGATAGTGAGTGAGTTCTCATGAGATCTGGTTGCTTGAAAGTGCGTCACACTTCCCTGCTTTGCTGTCTCTCCTGCCAGCCATGTGAAGATGTGCCTGCTTCCCCTTCTGCCATGATTGTAAGTTTCCTGAGACCTTCCCAGAAGCAGAAGCCTGTACAGCCTGCTGAACTGTGAGCTGATTAAACATCTTTGTTTATAAATTACCCAGTATCAGGCATGTCTTTTGGCAGTGGGAGAACAGACTAATACAGTGGTGTTCAGTCCTAGGGGCTTTTTCTGCCACAATGGCCCTGCTACAGTACTGGAGGCTTCTAGTTCAATGAAAGAAAGGAGTCTGGATAGGATATTGCACCATGGGGACAGAGTAGATAGATGGCAACTATTTACTGAAGAGGCAAAGAGAATGACAGTGGAGCTGTGGGTGGTGAACTTCCTGAAGAAGGTCTCGAACTCCAGAAATTTCTCCATAGCCTTGGTGGCCCAGTGGCTTATGACTCAAGGACTCAGGAGGTATTGTGGTGCAACAGTTGGGTCCACTGCTTGGACACAATGAGACTCAAAACGTTGACCTGGAATTCATGAATGTGTATTTCATGGGACTGGCAGGAGATGCCATTGCAAAAGATGACATCTGTTTCAGGAAGGGAGGAACCATCTCTGTGGTATATACCTAATGTTACTTCCTAATCGTCTATTCTTCTCATCCCTCATGTTCTCATCTAAGGCATTTAAGGTTCACTCACTGTCCAGCCTTTGTGTTGATTGAATCCCTTCTCATTCTGCTTTCAGAGAGCTCCAGGAAGGCTGGAGAGGCAATGTACATGACCCTTGTCCTCCCATGCTGTATTGCCTATCACTTCTGTCAGAGGTCCAAGCAGAAGGAAGCCAGGGCACAGATAACAGGCCTTCCTCTAGCCCAGCTTAAATGAGTCCTCATGGCTCCTATGGGGTCCTGCCCAGTTCCTTAATTAGTTGATTAATGAGATTAATAGGGGTGAGAGGCCAAAGTCCTGGATGATCATATAGAATGATGTGTCTGGGATTTCCTTGGTAACCAATAGCCCTTTGAAACAGTGGCTTTGGGACTCTCTGCTTTCTAGAGAGATGTAATGAATATCTTGTTAAATATTTTGGCAGTGACCTGACTTTTGGGAGGCAGGCTCACTAGGAATGTCAAACTGCAAGAACAGTGGCACATCTTAAGGGTAAGGTCCCACATCAAGGAGAAGGCTTCTGTATTAGGAGGAGGTCACATTCCTTTCTTCTGAAGGGATCTGGCCTGGGAAGGGCTAGGGGTTAATTTCAATGCCAAGGTGGGCCCCCTGAGGAACATCAAGCTACATGAGCAGCTGCCCTCTTGCAGGCAACATGGAATCCCTTCCCAGGGCCAGGCAGGACCCTCTCAAAGAAGACGAAGCTGCAAGGCTCTAATATTTTCGCTTGGTGGTTTCTGCTATTGGCGGGACAATTCACTTGTAAATATTTTGCTCTGTTATACGACATTACACATTCCTTACTGGTTTGGATACTATGCACATGGGACCTTTGGCAGTTCTCTACATTTGTTATCTTGATAGCATCTATCAGTATCCTCATTAGCAGTAAAATGAAATTCATAGGGAAAGTCTGAGGACTGGTGTTTCAAGGCAGTAGGGAAGGAGACTGCAGCCCACTAGCTAGCTGGGACATAGGACAAGTTGAGGGGCAGCGATAAGAAAAGGGAGCAGGAAGCAGGCTGGGGCTGAGGAGTCTGAACAGAGAACATGGGAGTGAGCTTGGACCTGAGTTGATCAACAGGAAGACTTGAACTATCCCCAGGAACTCATAAAATTAAATGTCTGCACAGGACTCTGGCCATAGGTTGACCTAAAAAGTTGTGCCCTTTCTAGTTTTGCAATCCCTGGGCATGGCCAGAGCTGACTGAGGGGATAAAGCTCAGCTCAGCCTGCCAAAGGCTGAAGTTCTGATGGGACCTCTCTTGCTGTGCTCTCTACCTTTGAGAGAAGATACAAGGGTTCCGAGGTCTGATTTCCTCCCATTCGTCAATCATGCTCACACCTTGGGGGCTTGTCCATATCCATCAGTCAAGTGTTCCATACAGTGCCAAGCCCCATACCTGAACAGTGAGGGAGGGAGCCAGTCCAGTGGCCGTCCAGCCCACACATGCGGGTGCTGTTTCCCACCAGAGTCCGCTTGCCCACGCAGCTGTACCGCACCACCGCTCCCACAATATAACTGTCTCCGGACATCTGCGAGTGAGGCGGGGAGCCCGGATGGCCACAGGACACCACTGTGGGGGAAGAGCAAACATCTCAATGACTTCACAGGCATGGATCACCATCACACAGTACGTGCTAGGCTTCTTGAAGCAGGAGGCAGGGAAGAAGAGAACCCAAGGGTGTCTATTGAAGCAAACTTCCTGCTGGCATGCCCACCTGGCATTGGCAGACAATGCCCACCCACCTCAGTGGACAGTTTCTGTATCTATGAAATCAGGAATGATGCCTGCTCAGCATGTAGCAGATACACGATAATATTAGATTTTTTTCTTTCCTGCCTTTTGTGTTTACCTCTCCCTATTTCCTCCTACTCAAGATATCTCTGGGCAGGAAGGTGGTACACAGAGTATACATAAGACAAAATGGGAGCTCTGCCACGGTAGGACTGTCTTCACTGGCCCCAGGTTCCAGAATGGGAGCCAGTTATAGTCCTTTTCTAACTGCATCTTACAGTTGCCTCATCAGTTGTCCCCAGCCTGTCCCCTATAGTAGGCAAGTTCCCTTTACTAAAACACTGAAGTGTAACTGAAAATAAGTGATAAGATTAGAACACCAGAACTGAGATGTCTAGGCGAGGGCAGGGCAATGCTTTCAGCATCGCTGGGGTTGGCCTTCCCATTGATCTTGTCACAGATTGATCCTAAGGTTCTCTCATTTACTCAACACACATTTATTGAGTGCCTGTCATGTGCTAGGCACTCCATGTGTTTGGGAGAACAAAGTCTATGCTAATATTCTTGCGGGGGAAGAGAGACTACAAGTAAGAAAATGAGTAGGTAATTCCAGGGGTTGCTATGAAAAGCTGTGTCAGGAAAAGAGTGTTCTGGGATGAGGTGAAGGAACCATTTTTGAATAGGCTCATCAGGGAAGATCAAGTGACTTTGACAAGTGACTTGAATGATGTGAAGAGGCCAGCCATGCAAAATCTCGGGGAAGAGTATTGTGGGGGATGGAACATCAGGTATAAAGGCCCCGAGGCCAGAGTGACTTTGCTGTGTTTGAGAGACAGCAAGGAAGCCAGGGATGCTGGACTGGAATGAGCCAGGACAGAATGGAAGAAGACAAGGGTGGAGAGGCCACTATCAGCCAGACGGTGGCATGAAATTTGGATTTTATTAGAAGCATGTTGGGAAGCCAGTGGAGTTCCATGATCTGATTTACACGTTAACAAGATTATAGTGACTGCTGTGTGGAGAAAGGACCAGGTGGTGCAAGAAACAGGGAGCTGATGCAAGAGTTCAAGGAGAGATGATAATGAGTTGGACTAAATCTGGGAGTCTGGTAGGAGATCCCTGCAGGCACTGTACCCAGAAAGGACGCAGAGCATAGCATGCAGGCAGACCATGACAAGAGATCAACAGTAAAACCTGGGTTGGGCCTGTGCTGACCCTGAGGATGAATTTTGGTAGGTACCGGGATGGTAAGAATGGGTCTTAGGTATTTTCACTTCTCAGTGTGGTCTTAGTATGGGTCAAACATTGTTCTAAATGCTCGTGGTAGATTAGCTACAAAGACTGCTGATACTAACAATTCCTCCCATCAAGGGGTGGAGTCTGTTTCCCTTCCACTTGGATCAGGCTTGCCTTGTGACTTGCTTCGAATAACAAAACATGGTGGAAGTGATGTTGAACCAAATTACATCCTAAGAGGCTTGGCAGCTTCTACCTTCATTGTTTGGAGTACTATGCCATGACGTAAGGAAGTCTGGCATAGACTACCGCATGACAAGAACTCATATGAGGGGAGAGACCATGTGAGGAACAATCACATTGCCCCAGCTGACAGCCAGCACCAAGATGTGAGTGAGGGCATCTTGGATCTTCCAGGCCCACCGGAACCACCACAGCAATAACGTGGAACAGAGATGAGCTGTCTCCACTAAACCCTGCCAGAACCGCCAATGGTAAGCAAGAAAATGGCTGTTGCATTAAGTCACTATGATCTGTCACACAGAAAGCACATAAGAAGATGCTTAACATCATTCATCATTAGAGAAATGCAAATATAAACTACAATGAGACAGCGCTTTGCATCCACTAGGATGGGTGTAATAAAACAGATGAATGACAAGCGTAGGAAAGAATACGGAGAAATCGTAACTCTCATACACTGCTGGCAGAAATGGAAAATGGTGCAACCACTTGGAAAACAGTTTGGCAGTTCCTCAACAAGGTAAACATAGGGTTCCTATGAGACTTTGTAATTTTCCTCTAAGGTATATGCCCGGGAGAATTGACAACATATGTTCACACAAAAACTTATACACAAATGTTGAAAACAGCATAATTCATAATAGGCAAAAAATGAAAACGTAATAGTCCCGAAGTGGAAATGTTCATAATAGTCTCAGTTCATCTATCAACCGCTGAATGGATAAACAAGATGTGGTATATTCACATCATGAAATAGTATTTGGCCAAAAGGAATAAAGTAGTGATGTATGCTGAAACATGAATGAACTTTGAAAATTTTATGTTAGGTGGAAGTAGCCAGACACAAAAGACACACATATAATTCAATTTATATGAAATGTCCAGAACAGGGAAATCCGTAGAGACAGAAAAGTACGTTAGAGTTTGCCAGGAGCTGGGGTCGGGGCAGGGAATGGCGGGTGGCTTTGAAGGGCTGCTTGGGAATGATGGAAGTGTTCTGGAATTAGACAGTGATGATGCTTGTACAACTTTGTGAATACACTAAAATCACTGAATTGTATACATTAAAAGAATGCATTTTATGGTGTGTGAATTATATTTCACTAAGAAAAAGAAAGAAAAAAATGCAAATGGGTTTCAGTTGAAAGAAAAGATTGTCAGATGGGATTTACAAATCACAATTACATGCTTTTTAGATAGAGAGCAGTTAAAAATACAATGATAAAAAAATACATCATGCCAATACTAAAAGAAGGAAGCTGGTTGTAAGTTACAGGCACACCTAGTTTTATTGTGCTTTGCTTTAATGTGCTTTACAGATGTGTTTTTTTTTACAAATGAAAGGTTTTTGGTAATTCTGTGTTGAGCACGCCTAACAGCACCATTTTTCTAATAGCATGTGCTGACTTTGTGTCTCTGCATCACATTTTGGTAATTCTCACAATATTTCAAATGTTTTCACTATTGTTGCATCTGTTATGGTGATCTGTGATCAGTGATCTTTGATGTCACTACTGTAATTGTTTTGGGGCACCACGAACCACGCCCACATAAAATGGAGAACTTAATTGATAAATGTCGTGTGTGTTCTGATGGCTATGCTGGCTGGCCATTCCTTGTCTATCTCCCTCTCCTTGAGCCCCCTATTCCCTGAGATGCACCAATATTGAAATTAGGTCAATTAATAGCCCTATGACCCTATGATGTCCTCTAAGTGTTCAAGTGAAATGAAGAGTTGTGTCTCTCACTTTAAATCAAAAGCTAGGAATGATTAAAAGCCTAGTGAGGAAGGCATGTTGAAAGCCAAGACAGCCCTACAGCTAAGCCTCTTGAGCCAAACCATTAGCCAAGTTGTGAATGCAAATGAAAAGTTCCTGAAGGAAATTAGAAGGGCTGCTCCAGTGAATACATGAAGAAGATAGTGAAATGGCCTTACTGCTGACATGGAGAAAGTTTGAGCAAGTCTTTATTATACAGGGCTGTTCTGTGCATCACAGGATGCTTAGCATCATCCTTGGCTCCACCTACTACAGACAGTAGGTATGTCTGGATAGAAGAGCAAACCAGCCACAACATTCCCTTACGCCAAACCCTAATCCAAAGCAAGGCCCTAACCCTCTTCAATTCTATGAAGGCTGAGAGAATGGAGGAAGCTGCAGAAGAAAAGCACAAAGCAAGCAGAGCTTGGTTCATGAGGTTTAAGGAAAGAGGCCATTTCTTTTCTTTTCTTTTTTTTAATTGCATTTTAGGTTTTGGAGTACATGTGAAGAACTTGAAAGATTGTTGCATAGGTACACACATGGCAGTGTGATTTGCTAACTTCCTCCCCATCACCTATATCTGGCCTTTCACCCCATGTTATCTCTCCCCAACTCCCCACCCCCTGCTTTCCCTCCCGTTTCCCCCCAACAGACCCTAGTGTGTGATGCTCCTCTCCCTGTGTCCATGTGTTCTCATTGTTCAACACCCGCCTATGAGTGAGAACATGTGGTGTTTGATTTTCTGTTCTTATATCAGTTTGCTGAGAATGATGGTTTCCAGGTTCATCCATGTCCCTACAAAGGACACAAACTCATTGTTTTTCATGGCTGCATAATATTCCATAGTGTATATGTGCCACATTTTCCCTGTCCAGTCTATTATCGATGGGCATTTGGGTTGGTTCCAGGTCTTTGCTATTGTAAACAGTGCTGCAATGAACATTTGTGTGCATGTGTCCTTATAGTAGAACGATTTGTAATCCTTTGGATATATACCCAGTAATGGGATTGCTGGGTCAAATGGAATTTCTATTTCTAGGTCCTTGAGGAATTGCCACACTGTCTTCCACAATGGTTGAACTAATTTACACTCCCACCAACAGTGTAAAAGTGTTCCTATTTCTCCACATCTTCTCCAGCATCTGTTGTCTCCAGATTTTTTAATGATCGCCATTCTAACTGGCACGAGATGGTATCTCAATGTAGTTTTGATTTGCATTTCTCTAACGACCAGTGATGATGAGAATTTTTTCATGTTTGTTGGCCTCACGTATGTCTTATTTGGTAAAGTGTCTGTTCATATCGTTTGCCCACTTTTGAATGGGGTTGTTTGTTTTTTTCCTGTAAATCTGTTTTAGTTCTTTGTAGATTCTGGATATCAGCCCTTTGTCAGATGGGTAGACTGCAAAAATTTTTTCCCATTCTGTTGGTTGCCGATTCATTCTAATGACC
>PVKV010030902.1:0-21698 GCA_004027835.1 Alouatta palliata
TGAGCCGAGATCGTGCCATTGCACTCCAGCCTGGGCAACAAGAGCGAAACTCCGTCTCAAAAAAAAAAAAAAAAAAAAAATTTCTGAAAAGGCGTGTAACGTGACAAATGTCATATTTTAAAAGATTATTCAGCAGTGGTGTGCAATTTGCTAAGAGAAAAAAAGACTGGAGTCTAAATTACTAGTCAGGAAGATCCTAAAACTCAGTGAGAGGTAATCAAAGTATAAATTCTTTTTTTTTTTTTTTGAGATGGAGTTTTGTTCTTTCGCCAGGCTGGAGTGCAGTGGTGTGATCTTGGCTCACTGCAACCTCCGCCTTCCGGTTTCAAGTGATTTTCCTGCCTCAGCCTCCCGAGTAGCTGGGATTACAGACACGCGTCACCATACCTAGCTAATTTTTTTTGTATTTTTAGTAGAGATGGGGTTTTACCATGTTGGCCAGGCTGATCTCAAACTCCTGACTTCATGATCCCACCTCGGCCTCCCAAGTACTGGAATTACAGGGGTGAGCCACTGTGCCCAGGCCAAGGTATAAATTCTTACATTAAATTAGGGTAGGTGGAAATGAAAAAGTGGGAAGAGAGACACTGACAGTTCTTAGAATAAAATTAAGTTAGGGTAAAAGAGAATCAAAGCTGGCATCATCAAACCTGAATGATTAGAAGGCTGTTGATTCCATTAACAGAGACAGTAAATCTAGAAAGAAGAGGGAAAACGATGAGCGTTGGTTTATACGTGTTGAGATATATATGTCAGCAAGAGAAATCCAAGCGATATAAAACAGGAAACCACAAATTCAAAGCTAAAGTTAGAAATCCAACTATTGGAAGGAAACGAACATTTTAAGACATCTACTTTATGGAAAGCATATATCTCAATCCTCACAATGACTCTACAGGATTGGCTTTATCATCTTATATTTATGATGACAAAATTGAGATTCAGACATATTAACTTTACAAAGATCACTTAGCTATAAAGTAGCAGAGCTGGGATTCAAACTCATATTGTTTGATTCCAAAGTCCATTTTCTTTTAACTACAAGTATGAAGAATGATTAAAACTACCAGTTTTAGCCAATGTAGAATACTGGGTAGAAAAATCCCTAAACTACCTAGCTGCAAACCCATACAAATTATTTTTCAGTAAGAGAATAGCGGCGAGTAACTTCCCAGAGTGGCGAGTATCAGAGATAATCATTCCTGCTTTCAGGGAAACTTAAAAGTTATCCTGGGCCCACCTGAAATACTCTCTGTCGTAAATAAGTATCTGGCTTTCATGGGCTTGCATTAAAGGTGTGGTATTGGGGCCAGGAGCGGTGGCTCACCCCTGTAATCCTAGCACTTTGGGAGGCTGAGGCAGGCAGATCACCTGAGGTCAGGAGTTTGGAACTAGCCTGGCCAACATGGAGAAACCCCATCTTTACTAAAAATACAAATAATCAGCCAGGCATGCTGGCAGGCACCTATAATCCCAGCTACTTGGGAGGCTGAGACAGGAGAATTACCTGAACCCGGGAGGCAGAGGTTGCAGTAAGCCAAGATAATGCCATTGCACTCCAGCCTGGGCAACAGAGCAAGACTCCATCTTGGGGGGGAAAAAAATAGGTATATTATCTCTCCCCACCCATCCAGTCTCTCTCAGATAAGAGTTCCATTTTCAGACTTTCAGACTCCAAAACCCACTCTCCTCAGTCATATGCATTGCACTACCACATCAACTGTGAAGGAAGAACTGCTGGATTGGAAGACAGTTGGCTGCAAGAGTTAAATGAAACATATAACAAAAATAAATACAGGCTGGGCGCAGTGGCTCATGTCACTTTGGGAGGCCGAGGTGGGTGGATTGCCTGAGCTCAGGAGTTCAAGACCAGCCTAGGCAACATGGCAAAACCCCATCTTTAAAAAAAAAAAAGTATAAAAAAAAAACCCCAAAAACCAAAAATAAACACTAAGATTTTTAGCTTCAGAGGCTAGAAGAATAGTCGCATGACAAATAAATGGTATACATAGAAAGGGGAATTGTTTGTTGAGAAGAAAGATTCCTTCAGTTTCAGATACAAATGGTAGATTTTTTCATCAAGAGAGTAGCTTATAAATGAAGTAACCAAATCCCTTTTTTTACAGTGAGGAAACTGAGAAGCATAAAGGTTCAATCATTTTCCCAAAATCACCAGCTGGTTAGTATTAGAGCTAGAGTTCTAACTCCCAGGTTCAATGTTCTTTTATCAAACTGGGTAGCTTGAGATGGGCCCCTAAACTGTCCTAGGGTGAGCTGTGGCTTGGAGATAAAGATCTCTCGAACAAAGGTCCTTGAAAAGTTGAAGAGTGACTCACCGGTAAGTCTGGCCCAGGTATCTGCTTCCTCAAGCTATTGAGTAGGGCGAGGCCAGTAACTGCTTCAGGAAACTTATTCTAATAAATTCAGTTACAGCCAGGCTTGGAACAAAAACAGCCGAGCACAGTGGCTCACGCCTGTAATCCCAGCACTTTGGGAGGCTGAGGTGGGTGGATCACTTAAATTCATGAGTTCGAGACCAGCCCGGCTCAGATGGTAACACCCCATCTCTACCAAAATACAAAAATTAGCCAGGCATGGTGGTGCATGCCTGTAATCCCAGCTGCTCGGGAGGCTAAGGCAGAAGAACTGCTTGAACCTGGGAGGCAGAGGTTGCAGTGAGCCAAGATTGCACCACTGCACTCCAGCCTAGGCAACAGCATGAGACTCTGTCTGAAACCAAACCAAACAAACCCGAAAAACAAAACAAAACAAAACAAATGAGCTACCCCTGCAACCAGCCCTCCCTGAGCCACTAATAAAATCCTGTTCTTATATATCCAATCTCAGTGGCCTCCTCTCTTTTTTTTCTCCTGAGATGGTTACTTGTTCAAGCAGTATGGCTTCCTGAACAAAGCCTCAAAAAAATTAAAACAAAGAAAAAAACTGCAAACTTGCTTAAGAATAAAAAATGGGCCAGGTATGGTGGCTCACACCTGCAATCCCAGCACCTTGGGAGGCTGAGGCAGGCAGACCATTTCAGCTCTGGAGTTTGAGATCAGCCTGGGCAACATGGTGAAACCCTATCTCTACCAAAAAAAAATACAGAAAATTATCCAGGCATGGTGATGTGTCTGTAGTTCCATCTACTCAGGGGGCTGAGGTGGGAGGACTGCTTGAGCCTTGGAGGTTAAGGTTGCAGTGAGCCATGATCACAACACTGGACCCAGTCTGGACTATAGAGCCAGACCCTGTCG
Organism: Alouatta palliata; assembly: GCA_004027835.1. Lineage (NCBI taxonomy): Eukaryota > Metazoa > Chordata > Mammalia > Primates > Atelidae > Alouatta > Alouatta palliata. The sequence continues at coordinate 3,255 of PVKV010030902.1, forward strand.
AAAAGAGAAAGGAGGGGAGGGGAGGGAAAAACATTATTTTTGAGTAATAGATTGTTGGCTGTGCATAGTGGCTCACATCTGTAATCCCAGCACTTTGGGAGGCTGAGGCGGGTGGATCACCTGAGATCAGGAGTTTGAGACCAGCCTGACCAATATGGTGAAACCTCATCTCTCCAAAATTCAAAAAATGAGCTAGGTGTGCTGGTGCATATCTATAATCTCAGCTACTTGGGAGGCTGGGCAGGAGAATGAATTGCTTGAACCCGGGAGACTGAGGTTGCAGTAAGCCGAGATCGCACCACTGCATTCTAGCCTAGGCGACAGAGTGAGACTGTCTCAAAAAAAAAAAACAAGAAATAGATTGTAGAGTTTTAAAGTTTTTCTACCAACAACTCTTCCCAACTTGAATGTCATCAGGTAAAAGGAGCAATTAAAAGAAAAAAAAAAAAAAACTAAAAAACTTCAAGTAGCAAAGAGGAATTTTAAATAAAAGCAGCATGAAATATGTTGCTACATAATGTTTTTTTGGAAAATTACATTTATTGCTAAGTTTATATTTCTGTACAAAATAGTGACTAAATTCACATTCTTGAAAAATTTTTGGAAGTTAATAGTTCTTTAACTTTTTTTTAAACATGGAATGCTTCACAAATTTGTGTGTTAACCTAATACAGGGACCATGCTAATCTTCTCTGTATCATTTCAACTTTAGTATATGTATGACTGAAGCGAGCACTCACCTTTTATTCTGAAACAATTTCATGCATAAGAGTTGCAAAAACAGTATAAGAGTTCCCATATACATTGCACCTAGCTTTACCTTATTTACCATGGTACAATTATCAAAACTAAGAAATGAGCACTGGTACAATACTATTAACTGTAGACTTTACTGAATTTCCACCAGCTTTTCCATTAATGTCTTATTTCCATTTCAGGATCATACACTGCATTTAGTCGTCATGTCTTCCGAAGTCTCCTCCAATCTATGACAGTTGCTCTGCTCTTCCTTGTCATACATGACCTTGATATTATTGAAAGTACTGGTCAGGTATTATGCAGAATGTTCCTCAATTTGCGCTTCTTGGTTTATCCAATAAAATAGAATCAAGGCTCCTTGGAGTAGTGGTTGATTCCAGAGCTGGGGTAGGACTAATATAAGATCAGCCTGGAACATCTTGCAATGCTCAAAAAAAAGTTTTTAAATAACATCGTGTTTCCTCAGATTAGACTGAGGCTATACATTTTTTTTTTCAATAATAACACATTTTTATTTCTCTCAGAACTTTAAAATGGGAACACTCTATAATTCAGCCAGTCTTTACTTCCAGGTAACTTCTTCATTGGATCGCGATTCCCTTTTAAATAACATACTCTTGTTCTGGAAAGCAGTTAGCTTTTCATCACTCTGTCTGCCTAAATAACATCCAACGACAAATCCCATAGGGATAAGAGCATGAACCCAGTAGTCCCGCACAATCTGAAGTAAGTTCACCGTGATCGCTGCAGGCCCAGTGCCAACAATCATCCTGCAACCAAGGGCAATGAAGAACTCAGCCACCCACTCAAGGCTATAAATTTTTGAAAGGAATAATTCAGAGCTGACGTGGCCTTCACAGTGCATCATATCAGAGGGTACAGGATGTTGACGTGACATCTTATCACTCATGACATTACCCTTGATCACATGGTTAACGTTGTATCTGCCAGGTTTCTCCTCTGTAAAGTTATTATTTGTTTTCCTTTTGTAATTCCTAATTATGAGGGAGAACCTTTTCTTTTTCTTAGATGTAGTTTCTCTCTTGTTGCCCAGGCTAGAGTGTGATGGCTCAATCTCAGCTCACTGCCACCTCTGCCTCCCAGGTTCAAGTGATTCTCCTGCCTCAGCCTCCAGAGTAGCTGGGATTATAGACATGCATCAGCACATCCAGTTTATTTTTTGTATTTAGTAGAGATAGGGTTTCACCATATTGGTCAGGCTGGTCTCAAACTCCTGATCTCAGGTGATCTGCCCACCTCAGCCTCCCAAAGTGCTGTGATTACAGGTGTGGGCCACCACGCCCAGCTATGAGGGAGGACTTTGACTCTGTCTCTCCTTAAACTTGTTCTCATTAGTTTCAGCATTCATGGGTGGGTCTTGCTTACGGCAATTATTACTGGCATTCTAATGGAGATTTTCTGTTACTCTCATCGTTTCCGCATTTGTTAATTGAAATTCTTCTATAAGGAAGATTTGTTCTTTCTCTCTCATTTAGTCAACCATTTAATTATTATGTTTTATAATAGAGATGAAGTCTCCCTATGTTGTCCAAGCTGGTCTCAAACTCCTGAGCTCAGATGATCTTCTTGCTCCAGCCCCCTAAAGTGCTAGGATTACAGGCATGAGCCACCATGTCCGGCCCAACCATTTATTTATATTAGTATGGTTTCATAGATATTTATTGTATTTCCCGTGTTATAATCCAATATCATCTTTATTCTGTTGCTCAAATTGTTCCAGCTCTGGCCATTTGGAGCTTTTCCGCTTGACTCCAGTGTCCTCTCAGCTTGCCCTGTTTTTTGTTGTTTGTTTTGTTTTTAGCACTTCCTTACTTTCTAGTACTACAAGATGTTCCAGGCTCATCTTGTATTTGCCATGCTCCAGCCCTGGGATCAACTATTTCCCCAAGGAGCCCTATTTTCTTTTATGAGAGAAGTTAACATCTGGGCACTATTAGTTATGCTCATTGCCACTGAGATGTCACTGCTTCTAGGCTCTCTTGGTTTTAGTAGACAAAACCAAGAATTACATGTTTGTATACTGACCCATGTATACACACCCTTTGTTTTTTTTTTTTTTTGAGACAGGGTCTTACTCTGTCACCCAGGCTGGAGCACAGTGGTGCAATCACAGCTCACTGCAACCTGTCTCCCAAGCCCAAGTGATCCTCTCACCTCAGCCTGCTAGTAGCTGGGACTAGACACACCCCACCACGCCTGGCTAATATTTCAGTTTTTTTTTGTAGAGACAGTCTCTCCATATTGTCCATGCTGGTCTTGAATTCCTGGTCCCAAGCGATCTTCATGCCTCAGCCTCTCAAAGTGTTGGGATTATAGGTGTGAGCCACTGCACCTGGCCTATACACACACATTTCTTTAATTAGCTCTATATCTACCTATACATTTTTTAAAACTATAAATTCATCTGATACTTCTGACTCCAATCCAGCATCACAAGGTTTATTCTAGTATTCCCTCTTGGCTTATTTGTAACTTCTTTCTCTGATAGTAAAAAGCCTAACTGCACAGATACTTTGATTTCTAAAAAGAGATCTAGAATCTCTAATTATGCCATCATCAGCTTCTCCTCCCATGATACACCATATGTTTTTTCACTCCATTTGAAATGTTAGCCCCTACTCAAACTATTCACCTCTAAAGACTCAAGTGAAAGACTACACACAGCCCTTTTCCAAACTGCCCTAGCCCTATTCCTAATCAGCATAAGTCACTTCCCCTGACTTATCATAATTTTATAATTCCTACTCAATAGCAAGATACCTGAAGTTAGAGGACAGATCTACTTTGTCTTATATTCTTCCAACATCTGGTATTTAATATATTGCTTTCTAAATGAAAAGAACTCTATAAATATATCTTCCATAAAATTGCACATAGCTTTAAATTTTATCTGAAACACAATTAGTACAGAAACTGAATGCTTATCCTGCAGTCCCAAGACTAGTTATTGAGAAAGCATATATTTTTCAGAACTGTGAATTACCCAGTAATTTTAGCTTATTCAAACTCTCATATAAACTCACAATATAAAAAAATGGAACCACTAAGTAGCATCAAATATTATACATAAAAAGCTCACTACTCTATTATTCAGAAACATGATGATAGACAAGTCTGCAGGCATGTGAGAATAATCACTGCTACTGTTCCTGGAAGAGCTTCAGCCAGGTATGTGAAGAAACATGAATCTAGACAACAGGACAATTGTAACATTGACCAAATTCCCCGGGGGTCAAAAAGAATGTAAATGTTTGCAACAGGACAGACTCGATTCGATAATATTTAATCTCTTTATCTCCTTGTAAGGGTATTTTGTGCCTTGAAAAACACTAAGATGGAGAGCAAGAGCAACAAAAATGAGGTTGCATAATTGAGAAGCAATTCCATTTTTCCATTTTCTCACAGAATCCTCTTTTGCTACCTTCACTCACTCTTCCTCCAAGGAATCAATAAAGGGTTAGTTTCTCTCCCCTCTCTGAGTGAGCTCACTTACTCTCAACTCATCAAAAGTCACTTATTCCAGATAATTCCTAAAGGTAGATCATAAACCCTAACTTTCCTGACTTCCAGTCCTAGAGTTTATTTTCCGTTTTTTTTTTTTTTTTTTTTTTGAGATGGAGTTTCACTCTTGTTGCCCAGGCTGCAGTGCAATGGTGCAATCTTGGCTCACTGCAACTTCCACCCAGGTTCAAGTGATTCTCTTGCCTCAGCCTCCCAAGTAACTGGGATTACAGGCGCGCACCACCACGCCTGACTAAATTACAATATGATCAGGTAGAGGTAGGTCTAATACTTTCAGAACTTAAAAGGAACCTTTTAACCCAAGCATGAGGGGTCAGGGAAGGCATCTGGAACAAAGTGTCACCTAAGCTGGCACCCATAGCATAACGCCAGGGAGGCTCGAGCATTTTCAGACAGAGGGTAGCAGTGTGCTCAGGAAGAGTCATGTGCTCAGAGGATGGCTTGCATCAAGAAATAACTTGGGCCTACCTAAAGATGTGAGAAAAAGCTTGTGCAAAGTCCATATGTGCAAAACTTTGTGCAATTTTATTCAAGGTGTATTTATAGAATTCCTTCTATTTAGAAAGCGATATACTAGATGTCAGAAGAGCAAAAGACAAAGACAAAGCAGGGAAAGGGGTAAATTAGCATTTATTGATAAGTAAATAAATGACTTCTTAAGCTCTTACTGGGTGCTAGGTAGAGCTGTACATACTTGACACTTAAGAACTTGTTTAATTCTCGCCGCAATGAAGTAGGTTATTTTATCTTCAATCTATAGATGAGGAAACTCAAAGTTTAATAAGTTGCCCAAGATCACTCAGCTACTTAATGGTGGGAGATCTCAACAGCTAGATTCTAATCCATGTCTCATGCCCTTAGCCTCTTGGTATTTTCTTTCCATGACGTGTCCCCGTGTTTGACATTTTATATAGAATTCTTGACTAGCTAAGGTAAGTGATGGTATATGCCTCAGAGAAGTAAAGAAATTTGCACATGTCATAACAATTAGAGGCCAAGTAAGAACCTGTAAGTTATCTTTTTAACTTCAAACCTTGTGTACATTTTGTTGTATTATACTATGTTCCATGTTATGTCATTTTATTTGATGTAAGCAAAAATTCATACACCAATTCTTTGTAGAAAAATGATTTGTAATTAAAAGAACTTAATTTGAGGAGTAGAGGTTAAGAAAGGATAATACATATGATCTGGGTTGTGCTGTGCTGCATATTGGACATATGAAACTATCCAGCATGCGGTAGAAATTCTAGGGCTGGATCGGGCATGGTGGCTTACACCTGTAATCCCAACACTTTGGGAGGCCGAGGCGGGTGGACTGCCTGAGATCAGGAGTCTAGACCAGCTTGGCCAACATGGTGAAACCCCATCTCCACTAAAATACAAAAAAAATAGCCAGGTGTGGTGGTGCCTATAATCTCAACTACTTGGGAGGCCGCTGAGGCAGGGGAATTGCTTGAACCAGGGAGGTAGAAGTTGCAGTGAGCCAAGATTGCACCACTGCACTCCAGTCTGGGTGACAGAGTGAGACTTCGTCTCAAAAAAAAAAAAAAAAAAAAAAAAGAAAGGAAGATGAGAAATAAAAATAAAGGGAGAAGAAATTTAATTCAGTTGGTCACTATGTTCCTAAGTGTACATAGAATCACTTAGGAAACTTGTATACAATACTGGTTTTCAGGTCCCATCCCATGATTCTGATTCATTAGGTCTGGAGAAGCGCTCAAAAGACCCACATTTTGATAAGAACCTTGAAGCAACTCTAATGTCAGAGGTTCCCTCATCAAATGTTGGAAAACACTGAATTAAAGGGTTTAAGGCTGGGCACAGTGGCCCATGCCTGTAATCTCAGCACTTTGGGAGGCTGGGGAGAGAGGACCACTTGAGGCCAGAAGTTCCAGACCAGCCTAGGCAACATGGCAAGACCTGTTCTCTGCCAAAAAAAATTAATTAAAAATTAGCTGGGCATGGTGGTGCATGCCTGTGATCCTAGCTACTTGGCTGAAGCAGGAGGATCACTTAAGCCCAGGAGGAAAAGGCTGCAGTGAGCCATGATTACACCATTGCACTCCAGCCTAGGCAACAGAGCAAGACTCTGTCTCAAAAATAAGTAAAGGGTTTAAGACCTACGTGTATTCTAAGAAAAATAAAAAGACAGCAACATAAAATATTTTTATATTGCCCACTTCAATTTTATGTTGCCATTCAAATTTGACAGTGTAAGGAAAATGGCTGCTCTTTTTTTGGGGGGGTGGGGCAGAGTTTCACTTGTTGCCCAGGCTGGAGTGCAATGGCATGATCTCAGCTCACCGCAACCACCGCCTCTGGGGTTCAAGTGATTCTCCTGCCTCAGCCTCCCAAGTAGCTGGGCCTACAGGCATGTGCCACCACACTTGGCTAATTTTGTATTTTTAGTAGAGATGGTGTTTCTCCATGTTGGTCAGGCTGGTCTTGAACTCCTGACCTCGTGATCCGCTCACCTCAGTCTCCCAAAGTGCTGGGATTACAGGCATGAGCCACCGCGCCTAGCTATGGCTGCTCTTTAAAAGTATACTGAGGTTTGGACAAAAATGAATTTGAGACACTGCAGTGATTAATTCAATCTGCCTAATTTGATGCCCATTATCACGTTCACCTAGTACTTTTCTGTCCAGTTGGCACAAAATCATTGTGTTAGAGCAAGACTCATCATAACAAAATTCAGTTATTCTCATTCTTTTTTTTCTCTAGCCAGGTTTGTTGCTAAATTTAAAATTCTGCTTGAGAAAGATAAGAAGGTTAAAAAACAGAAACTCTATTTTATTTTTATCTACTGAATAAGAGGGCAACTATAATTTACTGAGAGGTCAAAGTTAAAGCAGGGAGCCAACAGGCTTGCGCTCTAATCTTGAATCTGCCACTAATTAGTGGTATGACCATGAACAAGCCACTTCTCTGGGTCTCTCCTTCCTCTTGTGTAAAATGAAGGAGTTAAAATAGCCTCGTGTTTTTCTAGCTGCAGATCACAATTAGCGAGTTGTGAAAGCAAGTTTAGTGGTCAGAACCAACATGTTTGTTTTGATGAAAAAGAACAGACTGCAATAGAAAATGTCAGAGTGCATCATACATAGTACAGGTAAATTTTTTTTAAGTTTTCATTTCAGTTATTTGCAGGTGTATAAACTGAGTAAGAACATAAAATATTTCTTATTGTGGGGTATAGTTAAAAGAATTATAGTTTGACAAATGTTGGCAAGGATGTGGAGAAACTGGAACCCTAATACACTGCTGGTGGGAATGTAAAATAGTGCAGCCACTTTGGAAAACAGTCTGGTGGTTCCTCAAAAGATTAAACAGAGTTACCATGAGATCCAGCAATTCCATTCCTATGTGTGTGTGTATATACATACTCAAGAGAAATGAAAATACATGTCCGCACAGAAACTTGTATACAAATGTTCATCAACTGATGAAAGGATAAACAAAATGTGGTATATCCATACAAGGGAATATTATTCAGCTATAAAGAGAAATGTAGTGCTGACACATGCTACAACATGGCTGAACCTTGAAAATATTAAGTGACAGGAGCCAGTCACAAAAGACCATTTACTGTATGATTCCATTTATATGAAGGGTCTAGAATACACAAATTCTAAGAATACAAAAATTAGCCAGGCATGGTGGCACGTGCCTGTAATCCCAGCTACTCTGGAGGCTGAGGCAGGAGAATTGAGACAGAGAATTAGTGGTTGCCTGGGACTGGCAGTATGAAGACAAGGAACTGACAGCTGATGGGTATGAGTTTTCTCTGGAAGGTGATAAAAATGTTGTAAAATTCATTATGGTGATGGCTACACAAGTGTGTGACCGTATTAAAACCACTGAACTGCACAATTTGAATAGGTGAATTGTATGGTACACAAATCATTTTTCTTTTTTTTTTTTCTTTAAGACAGAGTTTTGCTCTGTGGCCCAGGCTGGAGTGCAGTGGTGTGATCTCAGCTCAGTGCAACCTCTGCCTCCCAGGTTCAAGCAATTCTCCTGTCTCAGCCTCTCGAGTAGCTGGGATTACAGGCATGTGCCACCATGCCTGGCTAATTGTTGCATTCTTAGTAGAGGCAGAGTTTCACCATGTTGGCCAGGCTGGTCTCGAACTCTTGATCTCATGATCTGCCTGTCTTGGCCTCCCAAAGTGCTGGGATTACAGGCGTGAGCCACTGTGCCTGGCATAAATCATTTTTCAATAAAACTGTTTATAATTTTTTAAATGATGGCTTGAAAGCCACTAGACTAGATGGCAGATGATCACTGAGATCCCTGAGAATTCTTATGTGGTCCCCAACAGGGCTCACCTTGCCCACCCTTATCCCATGACTCTCTGGAGGCAGGGGAATAGAATGGAAACACCAGATGGTTCCAATTCCCATTCCAGTGCTTACCAGATGCATGGCAACCTCTCTGTACTTTACTTTCCTTCTTTGTAAAAGGAAGATGATAAATCTGCCTTACGGGGTTGTTTTAAACTAAGGAGACAATAAATGTAAAACAGTGCCCGGCACATTGCTTGAAGTCAGAGGCAGATCTTGGTCTTTGCATGCTTCAGAGGCTAAGCTGCATTCAGTAAAAATTATTCTAAAGGTTCAGTTAATAAAACTCGTATTTGGGTTTAGCTTATTTTGTGTGTCATATTGACTTAATAAGGCTTATGTCAATAAGGCTGTGATTAAAAATAATTCATGGCCAGGCACAGTGGCTCATACCTATAATCCCAACACTTTGGGAGGCTGAGGCAGGAAGATAGCTTGATCCCAGAGTTCAAGATCAGCCTGGCCTGGGCATGATGGTAAGACTCCGCTTCTACAAAAAACTTTCAAAAATTACCCAGGTATGGTGGTGGGCACCTGTGGTCCCAGCTACGTGAGAGGCTGAGGTGGAAGACTGAGGCTGCAGTGAGCTGTGATGGTGCCACTGCATTCTAGCCTAGGCAACAGAGTGAAACACTGTCTCAAAAAATAATAATTCAAAAACGTTACATTTGCTTTACCTGTTTGACTTTTTAGCATGAAAGCTGCTCTCATTATTTAAAACATTGCTGGTCAGGCATGGTGACTCATGCCTGTAATCCCAGCACTTTGGGAGGCCGAGGCAGGTGGATCATCTGAGGTCAGGAGTTTGGGCCAGCCTGGCCAATACGGCAAGACCCCATCTCTACTAAAAATACAAAAATTAGCCAAGCACGATGGTGTGCGCCTGCAGTCCGAACTACTTGGAAGGCAGAGTCAAGAGAATTGCTTGAAACCAGGAGGCAGTGGTTGCAGTAAGCTGAGGTCGTGCCACTGCACTCCAGCCTGGGCAACAAGAGTGAAACTCCATCTCAAAAAAAAAAAAAAAAAAAAAATTGCTCATCATTATATAATGGAAGTAGTAACATTAGTTGAAGAGAAATTGTGTCTTTAAAATATCAACATTTTTATCTCATAATTATTAGAAAAACTACCCATGTCTTTTTAAGTGTTTGTTTTGAGCACTTTGACCAATTACTTTCTGTAGTTTTTATTCTAAAGTCAAATTAAACACAAATCATTTTTTTAGTATAAATATAACTTAATGGAGTATACAAAGGATAAGTCCAAATACATGCTAGCCTTTGTAAGGTTCTTGTGCAATGTGAATTTTTTAAATCTTTAATTAGGTCAGTGGTTTTCAAAAAAAACTTCACCAGCCTTGGTGGAATCCACGGACATCCTTCCCATCTTCCCGCAGCACCACCCTTCCTCACCCTCCTCCTTCCCGTAAAAACCTTCTTCTGTAGGCCTCAGCAAGCACACTAAACCAGAGTGCCATTTCCTACACTGTCTAGGCTCCTTGGCCAGTGACTGGTCAAGGATGGGCCTGCTCCATATAAACAATTATATGGAAATACACAATGTAAGAAGTAGAAGTCTCTGCCAGCTCTTGCCTGCCCTCCCCCCAAGCCAATTCTACTACTCAAAGGTAACCTCTGTCAAATCTGTAGTATAAACTTTCTGATACTGCCTATACAATAATAATAATAATTGCCAACACATAGCGCTAGCGCTATGTGTCAGTCACCGTACTAAGCACTCTACATATGTTATCTCAGTTTACCCTTGCAACAAGTCATGAGGTAGGTAGCATCATGATGCCTATTTTACAGATGAGAAAACTGAGGCACAGAGAAATTAACACACAATATGCATTAATACAAACATGTTTTAGAAAAACAATGGTTTTGGCTGGGCGTGGTGGCTTATGCCTATAATCCCAGCATTTTAGGAGGCCGAGGTGGGCAGATCACAAGGTCAGGAGATCGAGACCATCCTGGCCAACATGGTGAAACCCATCTCTACTGAAAATACAAAAATTAACTGGGCATGGTGACGTGCACCTGTAATCATAGCTACTCAGGAGGCTGAGGCAGGAGAATCGCTTGAACCAAGGAGTTGGAGGCGGCAGTGAACTGAGATTGCGCCACTGCACTCCAGCCTGGCTACAGAGCCAGACTCTGCTCAAAAAGAAAGAAAGAAAAAAAGAAAGAAATACAATGGTTTCATGTTAATGTGCTGTTCAGCAATTATTTATTTCCTCTTAGACATCTTCCCACCTCAGGGCCTACAGATCTATCTCAACCTTTCAGTACCTTGTAATATTTCATTCTGTAATAGTTTAAAACCTATTTAATAAGACCCTTGTGGATGAACATGTAGGTTGCTTTTGCTTCTTAATTGTTATGGGTAAGAATGTAATGAACATGCTTGTACTATTGTCTACCTGCGGTGGGGTGTGCCTACGGCATAAATTCCTAGAAGGACCATTTATAGTTTAAAAGGCTTACGCATTAAATTTTTAAATAGATATTCCAAGATTTTCCTCAAAAAAGTCACATCCATTTATATTTGAATCTTTCTCCACATTCTTATCAGTACTAAGCATTATTTTATTTTTTTCCAATCTGATAGGAGATGTGTGAAAATGCTACATTATTGTTTTAGTTTTCACTCCTTTAATCATGAGTGAGGTTGAGCATATTTTCAAATATGTGTTGGCCACTCAATACACTTACTTTTTTTTTTAATAGAGAATCCAGAAGGATTTTTTTTTTCCGAGATGGAGTCTCGCTCTGTCACCCAGGCTGGAATGCAGTGGCGTGATCTCAGCTCACTGCAGCCTCCGCCTTCTGGGTTCCAGTGATTCTCCTGCCTTAACCTCCCAAGTAGCTGGGATTACAGGTGTGTGCCACCAGGCCGAGTTAAATTTTGTATTTTTAGTAAATACATGTTGGCCAAGCTGGTCTCAAACTCCTGACCTCAGATGATCTGCCCTCCTTGGCCTCTCAAACTGCTGGGATTACAGGCATGAGCCACCATGCCTGGTCACATTTACTTTTTTAAACTACATTTGTTGTTATTATTATAATTTTTTTCTTTTTTTTTTTTTTTTGAGACGGAGTCTCGCTCTGTTGCCCAGGCTGGAGTGCAATGGTGCGACCTCCGCTCACAGCAACCTCTGCCTTGAACCCCCCAGGTTCAAGTGATTCTCCTGCCTCAGCCTCCAGAGTAGCTGGGGTTACAGGTGTCTGCCACCATGCCTGGCTAATTTTTGTATTTTTTTTAGTAGAGATGGGGTTTTAGCATGTTGGCTATTTTGGTCTCAAACTCCTGGCCTCAGATGATCTGCCATCCTTGGCTTCCCAAAGTGTTGGGATTACAGGCGTGAGCCACTGTGCTTGGCCTATTTTTCCTTTTTGTGAAGAATGAGGTCTCACTATGTTGCACAGGCTGGCCTCAAACTTCTGGGCTGAAGCCATCTCCCACCTCTACCTCCCTAACTGCTGGGGTTACAGGTGTGAGTCACTGTGCCCAGCTACATTTATTTTTTTAAATGTCATTTATAAGTCATTTATTATCTCTACAATTTACTTTTTTTTTAATTGCACAAGGACTTTCTGAATATCATGTGTAACTCCTCGTACAGCTGAAATTGCCTCTCACAGTAGCTCTCCTTTCCTGGTGTCTGATTTTATCCAGCTCTCATTATCCAGATCTCATTAATCCAGATCTCATTAATATTTTTTCCAAACAAAAATGCTGCCTGACTATACAGATGAGAGCCCCGTTTCTGTGGAGTTCCCTTTTGCAGGACATTCCTTTACTGCTCATTAATATTCTAACCAGAGCACAGCCCTGTAAGAAGCCTAAACTGACACTGACAGCCCAGGCATTAAGAGGATCACTGCTGCTACCCTCCATCACCCAGTCCAGTGCTTTCAGATAAGAGTGGCACTCTGAGTATCAGGATTACCTATAGAATCTGAACCTCTTACGTGGTGTCCAAACACGTTAACTTTGGCAGACCCACACCCTAACTGCTCACCATCTAGACAGATAATGTCAGAATCAAGTACAAGTTTGAACCCCTTGAGCATAAGCCTGAGGATTGGTTATTGAGTACTGGCCATATGCCAGGTGCTTTACATGTTATTTCATTCCATTTGATCTTATTCACTTAATTCTTACACTACCACGAAGCAAGTATTATTATAATTTTTTTTTTTTTTGGTAAGAGACAGGGTCTTGCTATGTTGCCCAGGCTGATCTCAAACTTCTGGGCTCAAGTGATCCTCCCACCTCAGCTTCCCAAAGTGCTGGGATTATAGGCATGAGCCACCACACCTGGCCAGCAAATATTATTATTCTCATTTTACAGAGGAAGAAACTAAGGCTCTAGAGAAGTTCAATAACTTGCTCAAGATCACACAGCTAACAACTGATAGAACTAGGATTTGAAACAATCCAACAGATCCTAATGTCCATTTTCTAATGACATGACAAACCACATCTTCCCGGTATGTAGGGGTTGTCTGGACCAGTCTTACCCTTTAAGAGTCTTGAAACTAGAAATTATAAGGGCTGGACCCGATGCCCCCGCCTGTTGCACATGTAAGTCAGTTCTGCCCAAGGCTCTTTTTGGCTGAGGTCTACATATTGAGTCTATCACATACTTACAGGGTAACATGAGGAAAATTACTTTAAGCTTTAGTTTCATCATCACTAAAATGTTCTCTTAACACATTGCTAAAATAAGTGCTTAATAAATGATAGTAGTGGTGGTAATAAAAATACCCAACATTTTTGACGCATTTACCATGTGCCAGATACTGTTTTAATTGTTTTGCACATATAACTTATTTAATCTTCACAGTAACACACTCAGAAGTTTGACTGTCTCACTTTATATAAGTGTATTATTTAATAATATTCAGATGAAGAAACTGAGGCCCAAAGAAGTTAAATAAATGTTAGCTCTTTTCACTTTTTAGGAGGCTGGCTTGGAAACAAAATGACCTCCAGCATGGAAAATAAACCAGAAAAGCAATTCTAGCACACATGATATTTCAGAGTCAACTTATTTCTGTTAAATCACTAACAAAAAGAGAGTATCTCCAATGTAATCTCTGAGAAACTGGTAGTTACCACCAGAAACACCAGATCTGCTCAAAACCTGACACTATTTCTCTGCAACATAAAGTCTAAATCTGCAAAAGTTGTATCTCTTAAGGATAAAATTTTAGGTATTATCAACACCTCCGTAAGAACTCTATATTGGGCCAGGCACAGTGGCTGACTCCTGTAATCCCAGCACTTTGGGAGGCCAAGGAGGATAGATTGCTTGAGCTCAGGACTTTGAGAACAGCCTGAGAAACATGGCGAAACCCCATCTCTTAAAAAAAAAAAAAAAAAGTTAGCCAGGTGTGGTGGCTTGTGCCTGTATTCCCAGCTACTCAAGAGGCTGAGGTGGGAGGATTGCTTGAGCCTTGGAGGTGGTGGTTGCAGTGAGCCGAGATCATGCCACTGTACTCCAGCCTGGACAAGAGTGAGATCCTATCTCAAAAAAATTAAAAAATAAAATAAAAAAGAACTCTATGTTGAAGATAATATAACCTTCCCAGATGGCTTCTATTACCTTATTCATTCATGTGAATGTATTTTCTTGTGCTTATGAACCCCAAATTAGTTTTTTACATAATTATGGTAATCTTCACATATCTTATTTAAACAGGTAAAAGAGTAACTCCAGTTACAGCCTTTAAAAATTGACTTTGGGGCCGGGCGCAGTGGATCACGCCTGTAATCCCAACACTTTGGGAAGCCAAGACAGGCGGATCACAAGATCAGGAGTTTGAGACCAGCCTGGCCAATACGGTGAAACTCTGTCTCTACTAAAAGTACAAAAATTAGCCAGGCATGGTGGCAGGTGCCTGTAGTCCCAACTATTCAGAAGGCCGAGGCAGCAGAATCGCTTGAAACCAGGAGGCGGAAGTTGCAGTGAGCCAAGATTGCACCACTGCACTCCAGTCTGGGCAACAGAGTGAGACTTCATCTCAAAAACAACAATAACAAAAACTGATTTTGGGCCAGGTACAGTGGCTCATGCCCATAATCCCAGCACTTTGGGAGGCCTAGGTGGGTGGGTGGATTGCCTGAGGTTGGGAGTTCAAGACCAGCCTGACCAACATGGAGAAAACCCGTCTCTACAAATCACAGGCGTGGTGGTGGTGCATGCCTATAATCCCAATTACTTAGAGGCTGAGGCAGGAGAATTGCTTGAACCCAGGAGGTAGAGGTTGCTGTGAGCCAAGATTGTGCCATTGCACTCCAGTCTGGGCAACAAGAGTGAAACTCCATCTCAAAAAAAAAAAAAAAGTGACAGACAATGGCCAGGTGCAGTGGCTCATGCCTGTAACCCCAGCACTTTGGAAAGCCAAGGCAGGCAGATCACTTGAGGTCAGGAGATTGAGACCAGCCTGGCCAACATGACGAAACCCTGTTGCTATCAAATATACAAAAATCAGCCAGGTGTGGTGGTGAGCACCTGTAGTCCCAGCTACTTGGGAGGCTGAAGCAGGAGAATCTCCTGAATCTGGGAGGCAGAGGTTGCAGTGAGCCAAGATGGTGCCATTTCACTCCAGCTTGGGTGACAGAGTGAGGGTCTATCTCAAAAAAAAAAAAAAAAATTATGACAGACAAGGTCTCTACTCATGAAATTTCCATTCTACTGGGGAAGCAGGACAATTAACCACCATGTTTAGTGCTGTGAAGGAAATATGAAAAAAGTAACTGAAGTCGTGGTAGGAACAGGGGTGGGGCAGCCTCTTTAGGCAGTGGTCAGGGAAGGCCTCATTGAGTGAATGACATTTGAACTGAAACCTGAATGACAGGGAGGACATATGCAGCCAGCCAGGTGAAGAGAAGAGATGAGGGAGTTTTCCAGGCAGAGGAGAGCAAATGCAAAGGCTCTGAGGAAGGAATAATACGGCTAGGGAATGAGGAAGAAGTATGCGATGACACAGAGATGAGTGGTAGTCAGACTGAATAATGATTTATAAGCAATACTAAAGGATTTTAATTTTATTCTATGTGTTATACAAAGCCAAACACTGTTATATAAGAGTGTGCTGGCCAGGCACGGTGGCTCATGCCTGTAATCCAGCAGAAGCTGAGGCAGACGGATCACGAGGTCAAGAGATCAAGACAATCCTGGCCAACATGGTGAAACCCCGTCTCTACTAAAAATACAAAAATCAGCTGGTCGTGGTGGCCTGCACCTGTAGTCCCAGCTACTCGGGAGGTTGAGGCAGGAGAATCGCTTGAACCCAGGATGTGGAGGTTGCAGTGAGCCAAAATTGCACCACTGCACTCCAGCCTAGATGACAAAGAGAGACTCCTCACCCTACTCCAAAAAAAAGCTGCCAGGCATGGTGGCTCATGTCTATAATCCCAGCACTTTGGGAGGCTGAGGAGGGCAGATCACCTGAGGTCAGGAGTTCAAGACCACCCTGACCAACATGGAGAAAGCCTGTCTCTACTAAAAATACAAAAAAATTAGTTAGGTGTGGTGGTACATGCCTGTAATCCTAGCTACTCAGGAGGCTGAGGCAGGAGAATCACTTGAACCTGGGAGGCAGAGGTTGCAGTGACCTGATATCTCACCATTGCACTTCAGCCTGGGCAAAAAGAGTGAAACTCCATCTCAAAAAAAAAAAAAAGTGTGTGTTTGCAAGATCAGATATATTTCATGTACTAAATGAGTACTTTGGCTGGGTGCAGTGGCTCCTGCCTGTCATCCCAGCACTTTGAGAAGCTGAGGCGGGTGGATCACTTGAGAGCAGGAGTTTGAGACCAGCCTGGCCAAATGGCAAAATCCCACGTCTACTAATCAGACAAAAAAAAAAAAAAAATTAGCCCGGCATGGTGGCATGTGCCTGTAGCCTCCTGGGAGGCTGAGTAATGAGAATCACTTGAACCTGGGAGGTGGAGGTTGCAGTGAGCTGAGATCACACCATTGCACTGTAGCCTGGGCAACAGAATAAAACTGTACCTCAAAAAATAATAAAATAAAATAAATGAATACTTAATCACATATGTGCATAATGACTACAAAATGAAAAGGAAGGGAAAAGTTCTCACAGCTACAAAGCTTATAATCTTACAAGAAACCAATAATTTATAAATAGTGACAACATTAAGTAAGGTAAGAAGTGAAGCAAAAATCAAGTGCTAAGCAAAGACTGGGGAGGGAGCCACTTATTCAAGTAGAAGAAATTAGAAAAGACTTTTTTTTATTTATATATAAAAAAAGGTAGCATTTGATTTAGGCTCTTAAGGAAAAAGATTTCAAGAGTGTAGGGAGGGGGAGGAGAATGAGGCTGTGGGAACTATATGAGCAAAGGCACAGAGGCAGGAAAGAACTGGGCAGGACCAGGAAACAAAATTATTGTAGGGTCACAGTGCCAGGTGGGTGGGTAGTGTTGTGGGAGATAAGCCTGAAAGAATAGGCTGTCAGAGTCGGGGTGTGGGTGCCTTGAAGAGCATGTCAGAAAGTTAGACTGAATTTACTTAGGCATTGTCTCCCCTTAAGTTTATATATAAATCTCTAGAGATACTTGTTAAAACTTCAGGTTCCCAAGCCCATCCCTCAGATACACTGATCTGCAGGTCTAGGTGGGACCTGAGACTCTACCTTTTTAACCAACACCAGGTATTTCTAACACAGGCAATTAAAAGAACCATATTTTGAAAATCAGTGGTTTTTTGTTTGTTTGTTTGTTTGTTTTTTAATGGCAACTCTGAACGGCAAGGGAAAAACTGAAGCTAACTCTAAAGATTGCTCAAGGACTCTGGCAAAAAAAAAAAAAAAAAAAAAAAGAAGAGGGAATCTGAATTAGAAGACTGATAAGGCCGGGCGCGGTGGCTCATGCCTGTAATCCAAGCACTTTGGAGGCCAAGGCGGGCGGATCACCTGAGGTCGGGAGTTCAAGACCAGCTTGACCAACGTGGTGAAACCCCGTCTTTAAAAAAAAAAAAAAAGGAAGACTGATTAAAGAGCCCTTATCACTGCTGGGGTACAATCAACCCAACTTGGGGACTGATTAAATGTGGGTGGAGAAAAGTATTAAAGTGGTAAGGACAACCTCAAGCGTTCTCCTTAGTGAAACTGGGTGAATGCAGATGCATGGTGCACAGGGACGATCCACAGAGCCTAAGAGGTGGCTGGAAATATAGTTCTGAGCTCAGATATACAAAGGCATTAAACACATTGGTTTGGTACTCCAAAGTAAGTTCAATACAAATTAAAGAATTAAGTATAAAGAGCAAAACGGTACAAATTAGAAGGAAATCAAAGTGAGTATTTAACCAATCTCTGGATGGTTAAGTCCTAAACATCACAGCAGCAGAAGAAATCCCAATTTAAAAATCCAGGTTAGGCAAGGTGGCTCACGTCTGTAATCGCAGAACTTTGGAAGGGCAAGGTGGACAGGTCACCTGAGGTAAGGAGTTTGAGACCAGCCTGGCCAACATGGAGAAACCCCATCTCTACTAAAAATACAAAAATTAGCTGGGCGTGGTGGTGTACACCTGTAATCCCAGCTACTTGAGAGGCAGAGGCTCAAGAATTGCTTGAACCCAGGAGGCAGAGGCTAGACTAAGCTGAGACAGTGCCACTGCACTCCAGCCTGGGCAACAGAGTAAGACCCTGTCTCAAAAAAAAAAAAAAAAAATCTATAGATAAGTAATAATATACTATACACAAAATTAAAAGACAAGCCAACTGGTTAAATATTTGACCACAAGACAAAGAATA
>PVKV010030903.1:0-21695 GCA_004027835.1 Alouatta palliata
TCTTCTTCCTTTATTATAAGAACAACATATATATTGGGTTAGGACCCACCCTACTGACCTCATCTTAACTCTGTTACTTTTGCAAAGTGTCTATTTCTGAGTAATGTCACATTCACAGATACTAGGGGTTAGGACTCCAACATATTTTGGGGAGACACCATTTAACCCAGGGTATGCTCTACTGCCCACATTGCTAGTGTCTGCTCCCCTTGGTATTCCTTTTCCCTCTAGCCTCTCCCAGAAACAGTGCAGAAGATGGAATAGAGAATTTTTTTTCTCTGGTCTGTGAAGCTTCATCCCTCAAACAGCCCTTCTCACAGTTGCTCTCATTAGAGTCATGCCATTTACACTTTGTAAGTTCACATTCATCCTCTCTATTTACATAGATCACACACCAAGTAACATCATCTCCATTTAAAATAGGGTACATTCTGAGTAAATGACTCTGTGGCTTCATTCTCTTCGCTTACGTAGAATATTTGACAAGTAACCGATGGGAAACCTCTAAAGAACTGAAACGCCAAAAAATTCTGTATGGAATTTGGGACTCTAATGAGACTTGGACTCTAACGAGAGCAACGTGAACAATTCCTTGCTTAGCCAAAGGCTCCGCCCCACCATGCATGCACTGTGGCCCTGGAGACTGCTTTGTGCTGGAAATGGCCTTTGGGAAAATCTGCACTGCCCCTGCTCCTCAACCACTGCTGTGGAGAACTCTGCCTGCTGCTCCCCAAAGGGCAGCAGCTCTGGCTTGGGAAATGTACAATTCTGTGGGATCCGTTTTCTGGCCAAAGTGGGAGCAGCTAACCACCAACATTCAGTTTTCAATCTAGAAGTACCTACTGAGCGTTTAAAAATGCAGATTCTAGACCCATCCCAGACCTTCCTTTTCAGAATCTCTCGGGCATGTGTATTTCTCAAAAGCTTCATCAGTGATTCATATGTACAGCAAACACCCCATCCTTTCTAAAATGGGAGCCACCCAGGAGCCAGCTATCCTTCCACCTGCTCTCAAGATTGCCCAGTATCATGGACTCCTTCCTGGGGGAATATGGTCCAAATTACTTTCTCATATGTCTAGCCCTCCCAGCCTATGGCACCAGACACCTGCCAGAGCCCCAGCCAAGCTATGAGCCAGCAGTCTTAAAGGTATCAGTTCCCCTAAATGGAGACTCCTTCAGTGTCTGTGAGATTGAGGGCATTCAGGCCTTGCCTCTCAGTGGATGGCAGAGCAACCACACGAGCAATGTTACGGTTTAGCTTGTTTGACCTCTCCAAATCTCATGTTGAAATTTGACCCCAACATTGGAAGTGGGACCTGATGGGAGGTGTTTGGGTCATGGGGGCAGATCCCTCTTACACGGCTTGGTGCCCTCCTCATGGTAATGAGTGAGCTCTCACTCTGTCAGTGCCTATGAGAGCTGATGATTGAGAACACAGCCTGACACCTTCCCCCCATCTCGCCTCCTCTCTCACCATGTGATCTCTACACATACCAGCTCCCCTTTGTCTTCTGCCATGAGTGGAAGCAGCCTGAGGCTTTCACCAGATGCCCAATTTTGAACTTTTACAGACATCAGAATCATGAGCCAAACAAACCCTTTTTCCTTATGAATTACCCAGGCTAGGGTATTCCTTTATAGCAACAGAAGTGGACTAAGGCAGGTCAGTTTGCTCACCTGGGCACACTCATTCAGCAGGATTGTGTGTAGAGTAAAGAATGTACAGAAAGGAAATGTGGCCTCTAGCGTATTCCTGGAATACTGTAGGTATAAGGTGATGGGATCAGGAAAAGGAATAAAAAGCAGTAGATTAAATTGAGCAAAGTGCTAGGCTGGAAAGATGCTGTTGAGGAATGATTGGCAGGTGTTATGGACTGAATGTCTGAGTCTGTGTCCCTCAAAAATACATACATTGAAACTCTAATCTCTAATGTGTTGGTATATGCAGATGGGACCTTTCGAATGGAAGATAATTAGACCATGAAGGTCTCATGACCTAAGAAGATGATGGGATAAATGCTTTCTTTCTTTCTTTGAGATGGAGTCTTGCTTTGTCGCCCAGGCTGGAGGGCAGTGGTGCAATCTCGGCTCACTGCAACCTTGCCTCAGCCTGCCGAGTAGTTGGGATTACAGGTGCCCATCACCACGCCAAGCTAATTTTTATATTTTAGGTAGAGACGGGGTTTCATTTTGTTGGCTAGGCTGGTCTCAAACTCCTGACCTCGTGATCCCCCCGCTTTGGCCTCCCAAAATGCTGGGATTACAAATCTGAACCACTGCGCCCGGCTCCTTTTTTTTTTTGAGACATTCTCACTCTCAAGCAGACTGGAGTGCAGTGGTGTGATCTCAACTCACTGTAACCTCTGCCTCCCGGGTTCAAGTTATTTTCCTGCCTCAGCCTCCTAAGTAGCTGGGACTACAGGCACCCACTACCACACCAAGCTAATTTTTGTATTTTTAATAGAGACAGGGTTTCATGATGTTGGCTAGGCTCGTCTTGAACTCCTGACCTCAGGTGATCTGCCTGCCTTGGCATCCCAAAATAAATGCTTTGATAGGAAGAGACACCAGAGAGCTTGATTTCTTTCTTCTCTTATGTGAGGACATAGTGAGAAGAAGGTGTTCTGCAATCCAGGAAGCAGGACATCACTAGACACTGGACCTTCAAGCCCCTTGCTCTTTTATGTCTCAGCCTCCAGAACGATGAGAAATAAATGTTTATTGTTAAGCCACACAGTCTCTGGGATTTTTGTTATAGCAACCTGAGCTGACCACGCCTGCAGTAAGGAGGGAATGTAGTCACGGTCTGCCTGCAGAGGCACTGCTGAGCTGCCACGGGCTCCATTCAGCTGCTGTGTAAACTTCCTCGTGTTTTCTTTACGCAGGTAAGATTAGAACTGCCTCGGCCATAGCAGATGCCCTTCCCCAGGCGAGCTCCACCGTTCTGGGTCAAGCTCAAACTACTGTGCTGGCTGTGAAACTCCCAAGCCAGAGGGTTTTAGTTTGCTGGTCTTTGTGGGGGTGGGACCCGCTGAGCCAGATCACTCGGCTCCTTTCCTTCAGCTTCCCTTATTTCAGGGGAGTGGGAGGCTCTGTCTCACAGGTGTTCCAGGTGCCAGCCAGAATGGCCACCCAGATTTGTGCTGAAAACTCTCAGCACTAGCTGGAACAGCTACTCAGATCTGTGCTGGAAACCCATGGTGCTTGTTGGCCCAGTGGAAATCTGTTGGCCTGTGGGCCGTAAAGTTCATGAGAGAAGCGCAGGATCTGAACTGGAGTGCCAGAGTGGCTGGAAAAGCCCAAAGAAATTATTAATTGAAAAAATTTTTCTTGAGAAACTTCAGACTAGATATTGGCATATCTCCCTATACAACTGGGCATATAGGGTTTTTAAAATGAACCTAATATCAAAAATACGTTGGTACAAACCTCAAAGCTGGTTTTCTGTCTCTTAAAAAAGTTTTCTTGGCTCATTAATCTTATTTAAAAGGGGTTTTTTTTTTTTTTTACATAACCCTTTGAATGATCTACCTTGAAAACAAAGTTTTTTTTAATCTTATAAAATAAGTTCTTGTATTTCATGTTGTCTCTTATTAGATCTTTGATTACTTAAGAAAATTGTATCCTCTTTATTAAAAGAGATAATTTTTTTCTACAACTGTATAACTTTCTCATTTTTGAAGTCTTTTAATTATCATTCTGGATAAACGGATATTGCTTCATAATAACCTGTGATCCTATTTGATCAAATGTCTTAAATCTTTAATATTTTTGACAAACTTCCCAAAATCAAATTCTAAATTAAGTGTTTTTGATCTCTAACTTTGAGATGTTCTAGAGGGCTCCTTAAAAATTGCAAAGGACTTGTCTCTCACCTTGCAAATAAGGAATATTAAACTAATCAGGTTTATTTAATATGTTAAATTATATGGGAAACAGTGTCAAATAAGTAATGCTAAACCTTATTTAAGTTATATCTATGGGAATGTTATTGATATGAATATTGCAGAAATTACACAATAATCCTAGAAACCTGAAAAGTCCTGGTATAATGTTATCAGTTGTAATTTCTATTATTGTGTTAAAATGCTGTATGCCTCAGAAATAACCAAATTTCCTTGTGAATTACATCATTATTATAATGAACTCTCATCAGATTTTTGACCAAGGGCATTTTAAGTCTTGTTGTCCACAGACTGTTAGTTGTTTTACTCTAGTACTTTTCTGAAAGCTTTTGTAAGCAACCATAATCCTCAAATGTTTCATCTTTAATGAGATTCATGAAAAGGACTCTGACAAGTACAACTTTTTGACAAGTTTAAGCTTATATCATTAGACTGGGTAAGAATTTCCAGAACTCCGATGAAGAAACTGATATGCTCATGGAACAGTTAATCAAGATCAAGCAGAATAAGAATTAGTTACGTAAGACTGAATAAACTGATGAAGAAAAATGATGGGTTAGAATGAGCTTTTTATTTGAAATTTTGTTAGTCCTTTAATGTTTCATTCTCCAGATTTAAGAGAACCTTTTCCTTTTCTCATAAGCTATCTATAGCTTATAGCAATTTGGCAAATTATACCTTTGTAAACAGAATTTAAAAAATTATTTTCTCTCTACCTGATTCCCTCCAGAATTCAGAAACTGTTAGCAAGTATTCTTATTTTCATGGTAATATAGTTATTAGTATAAGTTCAAAAAGAATCTATTCTCTTTATAAAAGGGCACAATAGAACATTGAACCTATTAGAATACCACAATATCGATTATATTACCAATGCTTAAACTGGAATATCATATTGGAGAATGTGTATAGAATATCTGCCTTCAAGGGTATTTGAGCCTTGTGAAATTTATGTCTAGGAAGGTTAAAAATATTTGGGGGATCTCAAAAAGAGAGGAGTTTATCTACGTTTGTAGACATTGCAGGCAAAACCTGATGGTGAGTCCTTGGTGTGGCTTCCTGGTCTCAAGAGGCTTTTAAAAGTCTCATCTGAGATACCTCATCAAAAGTTCCAGAAGACTTAAAGAGTCTCTATGGCAATCATTATTCTTGCTTCACTTATACAAAAAATTAGGCCAGGTTTAATGAGACTGGACTTACTTTACAAATGATTTAGTCTTACTGTGATTATATTTGGTAGAAATGGGGACAGCTGTAGAGAGAAAAGTTATGTTTCAGAAGAAAACTATAATTCATCTATTCCTAGATTAGAGCCCTATTCATTGTTTTTCAGGTTTCTATTATCTAACTGTAGGCAGGACTGGATCCTGTATCTTCTAATTTCCTCCAATATCTGACTGTGT
This sequence comes from Alouatta palliata, assembly GCA_004027835.1. Lineage (NCBI taxonomy): Eukaryota > Metazoa > Chordata > Mammalia > Primates > Atelidae > Alouatta > Alouatta palliata. The sequence continues at coordinate 5,311 of PVKV010030903.1, forward strand.
CTCTCCAAACTCATGTTTCCAATTGTCTCCCAGTTTTCTAACTTGGAGTCACTAAGGACAAAAACTTCTATATTCCTGAGGCCCTACAAGCTGGAACTAGACAACTTGATGCAAATTTCAGGAGACAAACTCCATGCTTGATGTGTGGGCCACTAAGGGAGTTCATCAAAATGTCCAATGCCATAACCAGAGACATTCAAACTAAATCAGGAAAATATGCTTCAAGTTCAAATCCAGAAATCTTGTCAACTAACTGCCCTCTGGACTCAGAGACCAAGTTTATAATTTGTCCTAAGCCCTTGAGACATGAACCTTTGTTTTTCTTTTGTTTATTTTATCTGGTTTGGTTCATGAGAGCATTTGTTAAGAAGCATACTGCTATCCCTTGGTATAGACTCCTGATAGTCCCCATTGTAATCTCCCTGGTGCATTTTCTCAAGGGTTTTGAAGGTGTATTTGCAGCCATCAGTGGCACACCAGGTGGTCTCACTGTGATTAGAGCAACAAAAGCTAGGTGAATAAAAGGAGTGTGTCTTCCACAAGCCTGACATTGTGACTTACGAGTTCCATGCTAAGACAAAGACAACCCAGCCATGATGGTGACTAAGAGTAGTGCTGATGCCATAAATTTTGATCAAATCTCTCAATATAGGTTGAGTCTGATAAACAGGGGAAAACTGTTCAGTAAAATATGTGGGAGGTCATTGTTTTGAATTAAGTTCCCGCACTAGGCCCCAACAGACCAGATCAAACCAGAATGGAGTCACTCATGCACATGCCACATTGTCAAACTGAACATAAAAATAGACCAATTGTTCAAAAAGAAAAAAAAAAGGAGATTCACAGCAATACCAATTGAAAAGGACCCAGTCAACCTGAGCTCGTATGTTAAGGAAATATCCTCTAGTTTAACGTATGCAAAGAAAGTAGCTTTGAAATGATAGATCCACTTTTTGTTTCTTGTTTCTACTTTCTTCAATCTTTTCCATTATAAAGCCACCCATCTGCTAAGCTCAGTAGGGTACCTTTCTGTGTCATAGATGGAATGTCACTTGATGCATGAATCACTAAGAAAAGCCAATTCGATGTTTAAAACTCAGTTTGCTAAAATGTTGCTCTTTAATAGTACTATAGACTGAATTATTTGGTGTCAGATACAGGGCCCCAGGAGAATGTCCCCTCTACAGTAAATTCTGAGCAAATGGCCATAAACACAAGTGTAATGTTGAAATCAAATAACATAATAGATTTATTGTTATTTTTAGCTTGATTGATGTTTAATAATCTATACATGGCAATATGTCATAAATGGTGGGGAAGCAAACTACATGAAGTGGAATGTGAAGTGGATTTGGTGAAGGAGGGCAAGAAAAAGGTTTTCGAGCACTGTACTGTGCAAGAGGACAGATGGCACAGGACTGGGTGGGACACCAGGGGCATGGACAACAGAGAAGAATAAGAAGGCCAGGAGGGGGTTTCAGATGGAAGTGGGAGCAGGGTAATGCAGCTAGGCGAAGAAGAATCAAAGACACAAATGTGGGAGAAAAGTCTATGAAAAACAGTTCAAGGTAAGCATTCATTCCATATATGCTACCATTAAGGCATACAGGGAAAATCAGGCCAAAAGAATTGATTTTTAATGAAGTTTGCTGATGTTATTGACAAAAAGCAGGAAATGAGAGATTTGAATGTCAATTCTCAACTAATTTTCTACCCTGAATGTCTCCAAATTCCACATTCTTGTTCAGATCATTAAGAAACTTTGAAAATGAAAAAATATACTTTTCACATTTATTTCTTAATTAACTAAAAATGTTTAATTGAGAGTACATAAAATTCTATTTTTTTCACCAAGAACTGAAATGCAATAAAATATATATATGAAAATATATAAATATGAAAATAGAATACATAAATAAAGTTTGATCTGGCTCCACCTCTTAAAAAAAAAAAAAGAGTACATAAAATTCTGAAAAGACTATTCAACCACTTGTAGGTAGTCCATATATACTCCACAATTTTGCTTTAAATTGAACAAATGATTCTGGCAGTAATAGGAATATTTCCATGACAAACAAACTAAATTAAAAGTGACACTCATTTTATTATGTGGAAAATATAATTTTCATTTTGTTCCTTTGCAAAATTTTGAAGTTACAAATCAAATAATACAAATGAAAAGCCCGTCATTGGTAATTTATCCAGATCCAACTCAACTATGAAGTCCCTTTTTCTAGGCTACAGTAACTTTCAACTTGAGAAAAATCGGCAATTACAGTCAATTGATGATAGTTAATTACTACAGCACTTTAAAAGACAGACATTTTGAGACCTGAGAAGATGATACAGGAATAGGAATTGCTCCGGTCTGCAGTTCCCAGCGAGATTGATGCAGAAGACAGGTGATTTCTCCATTTCCAACTGAGGTGCTTGGCTCATCTCACTGGGACTGTTTAGACAGTGGGGGCAGCCCACAGAGGGTGAGCCAGAGCAGGATGGGAAGTGCAAGGGGTTGGGGAACTCCATCCCCTAGCCAAAGGAAATCATGAGAGACCATGCCGTGAGGAACTGTGCACTCTGGCCCAGATACTACGATTTTCCCATGGTCTTCACAACCCACAGACCAGGAGATTCCCTAGGGTGCCTACACCACCAGAAGGAGAACTAACAAACAGAAAAGAATAGCATCAATATCAACATAAAGGATGTCCACACAAAAGTCCCACCTGAAAGTCACCAACATCAAGACCAAAGGTAGATAAATCCACAAAGATGAGGAAAAATCAGTGCAAAAAGGCTGAAAATTCCAAAACCCAGGATGCCTCCTCTCCTCCAAAAGATCACAACTCCTCGCCGGCAAGGGAACAAAACTGGATGGAGAATGAGTTTCATGAACTGACAGAAGTAGGCTTCAAAAGGTGGGTAATGACAAACTCCTCCAAGCTAAAGGAGCATGCTCTAACCCAATGCAAGGAAGCTATGAACCTTGAAAAAAGGTTTAAGGAATTGCTAACTGTAGGGAGCCAGCCCTGCATCACCTGTGGGTACCCTGAGTTTGGTGGCTACAAAGGAAGGAGAAAAAGACAGATTAAGAGAGACAGTGGGACCAGGGAGGCACCATTTTATTACTCCGAAGGAGGCGGTGAAGGCCCCGAGCTCTGATCATCCACACTATTGATGGATTACAATCACTTTGATCTATAGGTTAGGGGTGGAGTGAATCAGTGAGCCGGAAGTGAATCAGTAAGCAGGAAGTGAATCAGTGAGCCGGAAGTGAATCAGTGAGCCGGAAGTGAATCAGTGAGCCGGAAGTGAATCAGTGAGCTGGAAGTGAATCAGTGACCCAGAACTGATGTGTCATCCTAAGGATTCATAATAGTGGCAGTTTGGGAGTTTCATGAAATAAGAACATGTGGTCATCTTTAGCTTATTATCTATGTGCTGTTGGTGGAACTCGGGCCTTACAAGGAGCCTACGAGTCTGGCTACGTCATAGTGCTATAAAGGGGTTTTACGTCCTTGCGCACAATGTTTATGGTAACACAGCCTAGGTCACCCTGCACTGGAACATGAGGCATGGAGAGGCCTTCTTCCTCAGAGGCCTCTTGTTGTTCCTTGTTTATATGTTACTCATAACCAATTTATTTATTTAAGGCACGCTGTAAGTCCTTTCTCCTTTGCAGCTTTTCCCAACACTAACAAGAGTAACCAGTTTAGACAAGAACATAAATGACCTGATGGAGCTGAAAAACATAGCACGAGAATTTCCTGAAGCATAAACAAGTATCAATAGCTGAACTGATCAAGTGGAGGAAAGGATATCAGAGATTAAAGATCAATTTAATGAAATAAAGCATGAAGGCAAGATTAGAGGAAAAAGAATGAAAAGGAACAAACAAAGCCTCCAAGAAATATGGGACTATGTGAGAAGACCAAACCTACATTTGATTGGTGTACCTGAAAGTGATGGGGAGAATGGAACCAAGTTGGAAAATACTCTTCAGGATATTATCCTGGAGAACGTCCCCAACCTAGCAAGATAGGTCAACATTCAAATTCAGGAAATACAGAGACCACCACAAAGATACTCCTTGAGAAGAGCAACCCTAAGACACATAATTGTCAGATTCACCTAGGTTGAAATGAAAGAAAAAATCCTAAGGGCAGCCAGAGAAAAAGGTTGGGTTACCCATGAAGGGAAGCCTATCAGACTAACAGAAGATCTCTCTAAAGAAACCCTAAAAAGCAGAAGAGAGTAGGGGCCAATATTCAACATCCTAAAAGAATTTTCAACCCAGAATTTCATATCCAGCCAAACTAAACTTCAAAAGTGAAGGAGAAATAAAATCCTTTACAGACAAGCAAATGCTGAGAGATTTTGTCATCATCATGCCTGCCTTACAAGAGCTGCTGAAGGAAGTACTAAATATGGAAAGGAAAAACTGGTACCAGCCACTGAAAAAACACACCAAATTGTAAATATCATCGACACTATGAAGAAACTGCATCAACTAATGGGCAGAATAACCAGCTAGCATCATAGTGACAGGATCAAATTCACACATAATAATATTAACCTTAAAGGTAATTGGGCTAAATGTCCCAATTCAAAGACACAAACTGGCAAATTGGTTAGGGTCAAGACCCACTGGTGTGCTGTATTCAGGAGACCCATCACATCTGCAAAGATACACACAGATTCAAAATAAAGAGATGGAGGAAGATTTACCAATCAAATGGAAAGAAAAAAAAAAAGCAGGAGTTGCAATCCTAGTTTCTGCAAAAACTGACTTTAAAACAACAAAGATCAAAAAAGACAAAGAAGGGCATTAAATAATGGTAAAAGGATCAATGCAACCAAGAAGAACTAACTATCCTAAATATCTATGCACACAATACAGGAGCACCCAGACTCATACAGCAACTTCTTAGAGACCTACAAAGAGACTTAGACTCCCACACAATAACAGTGGGAGACTTTAATATCCCACTGTCAATATTAGACAGATCAACGAGACAGAAAATTAACAAGGATATTCAGGACCTGAACTCAGCTCTGGACCAAGAGGACGTAGTAGACATCTACAAGAGTCTCCACCCCAAATCAACAGAATATATATTCTTCTCAGCACCACATTGAACTTTTTCAAAAATTGATCACAAAATTGGAAGTAAAACACTCCTCAGCAAATCCAAAAGAATGGAAATAATAACAAACAGTCTCTCAGACCACAGTGCAATCAAATTAGAACTTAGGATTAAGAAACTCACTCAAAACCACACAACTACATGGAAACTGAACAACCTGCTCCTGAATGCCTACTAGGTAAATAATGAAATTAAGGCAGAAATAAGTAAGTTATTTGAAACCAATGAGAACAACGACATAATGTACCAGAATCTCTGGGACACAGCTAAAGCAGAGTTTAGAGGAAAATTTATGGCACTAAATGTTCACAGGAGAAAGCAGGAAAGATCTAAAGTCGACACCCTAATGTCACAATTAAAACAACTAGAGAAGCAAGAGCAAACAAATTTAAAAGCTAGCAGAAGACAAGAAATAACTAAGATCAGAGCAGAACAGAAGGAAGTAGAGACCCAAAAAACACTTCAAAATCTCAGTGAATCCAGGACTTTGTTTTTTGAAAAGATTAACAAAATAGACTGCTAGCCAGATTAATAAAGAAGAGAGAAGAATCAAAAGACACAATAAAAATCAATAAAGCGGATATTACCACAGAAATACAAATTACTATGAGAGAATACTATAAACACCTCTATGCAAATAAACTAGAAAATCTAGAAGAAATGGATAAATTTCTGGACACATACACCCTCTCAAGACTAAACAAGGAAGAAGTCAAATCCCAGAATAGACCAATAACAAATTCTGAAATTGAGGTGGTAATTAATAGCCTACCAACCAAAAAAAGCCCAGGACCAGATGGATTCACAGCCCAATTCTACCAGAGCTACAAAGAGGAGCTGGTACCATTCCTTCTGGAACTATTTTAAACAATGGAAAAAGAGGGACTCCTCCCTAACACATTTTACAAGGCCAGCATCATCCTGATACCAAAACCTGGCAGAGATACAACAAAAAAAGAAAATTTCAGGCTAATATCTCTGATGAACAATTGTGTGAAAATCCTGAATAAAATACTGGCAAACTGAATCCAGCAGCACATCAAAAAGCAATCCTCCATGATCAAGTCAGCTTCATTTCTGGGATGCAAGCCTGGTTTAACATATGCAAATCAATGTAATCCATCACATAAACAGAAGCAAAAACAAAAACCACATGATTATCTTAATAGAGGCAGAAAAGGTCTTTGATAAAATTCAACACCCCTTCATGCTAAAAACTCTCAATAAACTAAGTATTAATGGAATGTATCTCAAAATAATAAGAGCTATTTATGACAAACCCACAGCCAATATCATAGTGAATGGACAAATGCTGAAAGCATTCCCTTTGACACTTGGCACAAAACAAGGATGCCCTCTCTCACCACTCCTATTCAACAAAGTATTGAAAGTTCTGGCTAGGACAATCAGGCAAGAGAAAGAAATAAAGCACATTCAAATAGGAAAACAGGAAGTCAAATTGTCTCTATTTGCAGATGACATGAATGTATATTTAGAAGACCTCATCATCTCAGCCCAAAATCTCCTTAAGCTGATAAGCAACTTCAGCAAAGTCTCAGGATACAAAATCAGTATGTAGAAATCACAAGCATTCCTATATACCAATAATAGACAGAAAGCCAAATCATGAGTGAACGCCCATTCACAATTGCTACAAAGAGAAAAAAAAACTAGAAATACAACTTACAAGAAATGTGAAAACCCTCTTCAAGAAGAACTACAAACCACTGCTCAAGGAAATAATAGAAGACACAAACAAATGGAAAAAACATTCCATGATCATGGATAGGAAAAATCAATATTGTGAAAATGGCCATACTGCCCAAAGTAATTTATAGATTCGATGTTGTCTCCTTCAAGCTACCATTGACTCTTCACAGAATTAGGAAAAAAAAACTACTTTAAATTCCATATTAAAAAAAAAAAAAAAAAGCCTGTATATCCAAGACAATTCTAAGCAAAAAGAACAAAGCTGGAGGCATCATGCTACCTGACTTTAAACTATACTACAAAACTACAGTAACCAAAACAGCATGATACTGGTACCAAAACAGATATATACACCAATGGAACAAAACAGAGGCCCCAGAAATAACGCCACACATCTACGACCATCTGATCTTTGAAAAAATTGGCAAAAACAAGCAATGGAAAAAAGATTTCCTATTTAACAAATGATGTTGGGAAAACTGGCTAGCCATATATAGAAAACTGAAACTGGACCCCTTCCTTATACCCTATTCAAAAATTAACTCAAGAGGGATTAAAGGCTTAAACATAAGACCTAAAACCATAAAAACACTAGAGAAAACCTAGGCAATACCATTCAGGACATAGGCATGGGCAAAGACTTCATGACTAAAACACCAAAAGCAATGGCAACAAAAGCCAAAATTGACAAATGGGATCTAATTAAACTAAAGAGCTTCTGTACAGCAAAAGAAACTATCATTAGAGTGAACAGGCACCTACAGAATGGGAAAAAATTTTTGCAACCTATCCATCTGACAAAGGGCTAATATTCAAAATCTACAAGGAACTTAAAACAAATGTACAGGAAAAAAACAAACAACCCCATCAAAATGTGAGTGAAGGATATGAAGACACTTCTCAAAAGAAGACATTTATCCAGACAACAAACATATGAAAAAAAGCTCATCACCAGTGTAGTCATTAGAGAAATGCAAATCAAAACCACATTGAGATACCATCTCACACCAGGTAGAATGGTGATCATTAAAGAGTTGGAAACAACAGATGCTGGAAAGGATGTCAAGAAATAGGAACACTTTTACGCTGTTGATGGGAGTGTAAATTAGTTTAACCATTGTGGAAGACAGTGTGGCGATTCCTCAAGGATCAAGAACTAGAAATGCCATTTGACCCAGCAATCCTATTACTGGGTATATACCTAAAGTATTATAAATCATTCTACTATAAAGACATATGTACACGTATGTTTATTGCAGCACTATTCACAATAGCAAAGACTTGGAACCAACCCAAATGCCCATCAATGATAGACTAGAGGAAGAAAATGTGGCACATATACACCATGGAATACTACACAGCCATAAAAAAAGATGAGTTTATGTCCTTGGCAGGGACATGAATGAAGCTGGAAACCATCATTCTCAGCAAACTAACACAGGAACAGAAAACCAAACACCGCATGCTCTCACTCATAAGTGGGAGTTGAACAATGAGAACACATGGAGGCAGGGAGGGGAGCATCACACACTGGGGCCTGTTGGGGGGTGGGGCTCTAGGGGAGGGATAGCATTAGGAGACATACCTAATGTTGATGACGGGGTGATAGGTGCAGCAAACCACCATGGCCTGTGTATACCTATGTAACAAACCTGCACGTTCTGCATATGTACCCCAGAACTTAACATATAATAAATAAATAAATAAAATTTTTAAAACACAGGTTCATCTGTTTCTTTGGGTCTTCATTTCCTTATGAAGCCTCCTATGTCACATAAAACTATCAAAAAAATATTAAATCAAGAAAAGACACATTTCATTCGTTTGTCTCAGGTTATCTTTGCTATTCAAATTTGAATAGTTTCTTGGGAAGACACATAACATAAAATTATATTACTTGTAAGTCATTTACATAATTATCATTACTGATAATTGCTTATTCTAAAATAAATTAACTTTGAAAGTACATGCATGAGGAATGTGCATATGTTATATTTTCTAACTTCTCATATTGGTAAATATGAAGCATTTTACTCAATTATAATTGTGTAAAAAATCAACTAACAAACTATACTTGTTTTTCTAATGGGACAAGAGTTTTGTCATTTGTATTGGAAATTTAGACGTCTGAAGAATAAATGAAAATAAATTTTTGTTTTACAAATGAAGCAGCAGCACGTTTTCCCGTTGTGTTTTCTTAGCACATGGCTTCTCAGTAAGAATACTGGAAATAAATTCTTATTTTCTGTAGTTAATTAATTATTTATCATTTCCCAAACCATATAATTGATGTTGGATTAGAAAAGCAGAAGAATTATCCTAAGAATGGTAATGGCTAATGGAGAAGAGCTAATATAGTTTATTAATATTTATTGTCTTTTTATTCTGTCCTGCAAAATTATTTAATCTACAACTGAGATATTTCTGCATTCCAAATTAAACAAAATATATTTTGTTAATATTGAATGACAATTCCCAATGCATAAATAACTCAAAATCCAATCCAATGATAATTCTGCCGTGAGATCAGACTTATGGTGCAACGAGAGATTCAGAAACTCATACAAATGAATGTCTCTATAGCCAAGTCAAAGTCAGATCTTACAGATTTAGGAAGATTGATGCATTTGTGTTCTGAGGTAATGTTCTTTTTAGGAATACTAGCCAAGACTACCAAGACTGTGGGTGATTAACTTCAAAGTACATTCAATCAAAAAAATGCATAGTTTGGTTTGTAGGACCTTGCAGAAAAGAATTTTAGGTTCTTCCATGATAAAATGTGGTAAAACACAGGATGCGGGACATGGTGTATGAAAATCAACTCTATTTAAATTGGGACCAATTGGGACCTAAAACATATTCACTGGGGCCAAGTACCACCATTGAACCCACAGATAATTGGGCTTGCTCCAGAAACAAGGGCAGTAGAGTTGGAAGGAAAGAGGAGAGTGAAGAAAGAGATCAGAATGATTTCCAAGTGATCCTTTTGTTATGGACTGAATTATGCCCCTTCATCAAATTCATATGTTGAAGCTCTAATCCTCAGCACCTTAGAATGTGACTATATTTAGAGATGGGGCCTTTAAAGAGGTGATTAAGTTAAAAAGAGGTCATTAGGGTGGGCCCTAATCCAATATGACTAGTGTCCTCATAAGAAAACATTTGGATACATGGAGAGACACCAGTGATATACACACAGAGAAAAGGCCATGAGAGGACACCGTGAGAAGGCTGCCATCCGCAAGCCAAAGAGAGACCCCAGGAGAAACTAAACCTGCTGACACCTTGATCTTGGACTTCCAGCATTCAGAACAGTGAGAAATAAATTTCTGTTGTTTAAGCCTCCCAGTCTGTGGTATTTTTTGCTATGGCAGACCTAGCAGGCTAGTACACACCTAAGTAGTTTTAGATTTTTATGAGCTCAATGGCTTATTCAACTGATCTTGTTTTAGGGAACATAGTATAACATGGTAGTAGAGGTTTTGTTTTTTTTTTTGTTTTTTTTTTTTTTTTCCTGTTATTTCATAGAGATAGATCCAATGTCTATCTTTGCAGAAATTAGAGAACATAAACCTCTGGGTTTTTTTACTCTATTAAATATTTTATCAGATGTATTTCTCATGATTCTGGAGTAATACATGTTTGTAGCTAAAAGAGAGCGAGGACATTTTCCATAATAAGCGTATAATGTTATGATAGTGAAAATACAATGAAGGTAGTTAGTGGACCTCTCCCACACATGTCATAGGCCTCAGTGGAAATGCTCTCTGGAATGTCAAACAACTTACAGGCATTTGTCCACAGCTAAGTTCAGAAGGTTGGGCTGTCTTCTCAATTATCTATACATCTGTGTATTTTTTTTTTTAGCACCTTTTACTCTGAAAATATTAGAAGTCGAATTCAGTGAGTCTGATCTCCTGATCTATGGAAGGATGGAGCCAAAGACAGCCAACTCCATGAATATAAAAGTAAAAGAATATTTTTTATCTTCCACTAGATTCAGAGCAATCTGAGAAAATCAACCTACATGGTCAACAGAAGAAAATTACTTTTCATATGATAGTGTCCAACTATAAAACTGAAGGAAATAATGATTATGGATCAAATAGTGTCTATCTCAACTATATAGAATCGTGTAGGAAATCCAATAAAAGTCAACCAGATTTCACACTGTCAAGAAAACTAAATGTAAACGAAAGAAATCCAAATGTGATCTAATTTAAAAATGTTCAATTGTTCATTGTGAGAATATTTTTTAAAAAATATATACTAAGGCCTTCCCAGACCAAGATGTAAGCTTCAAGCTCATATTTCTGTTTCAACCCTAGTTTTTATTTTGTTGTTTTTGATTTTTTCTTGTTTTATTTTCCACAATAATTTTAGAGGGAACCAACTAATTCTGACATTTATACACAGCTAAAGAGTTCAGACATACTCAGGAAATAGAACAGTAGTCCACAGAAGTTTGCAAAGTATATATTCTGTATTTTAAAACAAATCCCAGTACTAATTGAACTACAGTCTGAGATCGCATTAACATACTGAAGGAAAATACTTGAATTGGCCTTTTTATAAAAAAGTAATCAAGAAATAAATGAAATCTAATTGCGTATCAGTAGTTGTCTCTACTTCATGTTAATCTGCCGTTTATTTTCTACATATCCATTTTGATTCTGTACTCTGACCTCTGTCTTACGCTGCTGTATAGAATGTTGGAGCCTAATTACAGGAGTGCTTAGTGCTGCCGTCCTGAGGACTTCGGAGTCTATCCATTGAAAAGGGGGAAGGTGTTTACAGAGAGCAATGGCATAACCCGACACATATTTTGAAAAGATAGCTGGAAATTCTCTGGGAGATGAATTTAAGCAGAGAAATGTAGGCATATGATTTAATTCTCTTTCAGAAAACAACAACAAAGAACTTTTAAAGACTGATAGATTCATTTATTATCTCAAACATTTGTTATTCCCTATTTTCATTTCCCTATTACATCAGAAAAGTGATTTTCCTTAAAGAGCATGTTGATATTTAATTAGAGTTCATTTGTCTTTTTGAAAGAATAAAAATAAACTAGTAATTTTTGTTAATAGACCAACACAATTTTTATTATGCACTTGGCAGGGTACAACATAAAATAAAAGACTGAATATAAACTATATCTAACAACAGATAACGTCAATGAGGCCACAGGTAATAGAATTGAGAAGGGAAATGCTCATAGGTTTTCTTCAGCATTCATGGGATAAACCTTCAGGAGAAAGTGTTTGGGACTAACTCCTGCTTGCTGTGGTTTGGGTCTGCTGGTCTACCTGCAATACTCTGGCTGAGCCGCTAACCTGAGATTCCCATTCCTCAAAATGAAAAGATAAGACAAAATGCAATTTCCTTCTGCATTGTCAGTGACTCTGTGATTTTTCTGTTAGTTAAGAACATACTATCTCATGTAAAAATGCAAAGAATTAGAGAATTAGCCCCAATTCATGTTAGAGGAAAAATCATCATTTTGCCAACATTCAGCTATGATTTTTAAATATCCTTTTGACGTTGCCTGTGACAAGGGACTGGAGTAAGCTAGCGATGTTGCATGTAGAATTTATGCAAAACTTCAGTCATATTTTAAATAAACCAGAGGTAATTTTCCAACATAATTTAAAATCTTAATGAGGAGAAGCACTTTTATACATGAAATTTCATTTAATTCTGGTTATTACCTATGCAAACGACAAGAATGGATGCATAGCATTTGTTCTGGTACTTTTTTAGATTGCTCTCTCATTGAAGTCTCATTCTTTTCTCAAATCCAGAAAGACAGTCCATGTGAAAGGAGCTATTGTGCCTTGATAATTATTCAGCTGCTCTCTGTATAGTACTGCCTCTGTGCCATGAGGTTTAGCAAATTTAAAAAATGTCTTTAAATAGGAACAGCAAATGAACACAAGTGGGAAATTTCTAAATATAAAATCTGTTGATTTATAATTCAGAAGTGCAACTGTATAGCACATTAATATTTACATTTAACATAGGCAAAAATGTAAAATTAATTATTTTAAGGCTTTGTTCTAATAAGAAAATAATAAATTATGTTGTTCTTTTAGAGTCACGAGAACACCATTACCCTGCAGCAACACTAAACAATCCAAGAGTTAACGTGCTTCTCTATCTTGAGTCAAGGTAACCCAGTGAATTCAGTACCAGACAGGGGAGATGGAAAGTGCAATACAGAATGTGGGGCTGAAATCAAATTGGGAAGAGCAAACTATCCCCTAATAATTTGTATGGAGACTTTGTTGCCAGAAATAATGGTTTCAGTTTTTCATCCTTTTTATGGACTGAATGTTTGTGTCCTTCCAACGTTTTGCTGTCTAGAACCCAGAAGAGAGTCCTCACCAGAACCCAACCATGCTGGCACCCTGATCACAGACTCAAAGCCTCTAGAACTGTGAGAAATAAATTTCTGTTGTTTATAAGCTGCCTAGAATATGGTATTTTGTTATAGCAGCCTAACCTAAGACACTCTCTATAAAACTAGTTTATGCTATTGTGAATAATGCTGGGCTTAATACCTAGGTCAAGGGTTGATAGGTGCAGCAAACCACCATGGCTTGTTTACCCATGTAACAAACCCATGCATCCTGCACATGGACCCAGGAACTTAAAAAAATAAAAACTAGTTTATGTTCTTTTTACGATGGTATCCAATGAGGACCCTAAATAGATATTGAGGATAATCAGTATCAAGGATGAGGGGTCCTTGCCAAACTGACTTAGCAAGGCTCTTGATAAAACTGGGTTTTTCAAGGAAATGTGCAGATGGGCCTAGGAGAAGATTCAGGAACCTAACTAAAGTTAGGTCAAGCAAAAAATCTTGTTCAAGAAAGAAGAGACATTCTTCTTTTCCTTGAACAATATAGGTCCATTTATCACCCTAACCTCAATATCTGATCATCCTTGATATCGGATTGGTTTCTTATCTTCCACCGCAGCCCAGGTGATGTCTGAGCACCCTGGCCTATCTTCAGCAAGAGCCTTGTTAGGTCAGTTTCGCCAGAATCCCACTAACTCCTGATGCTTTGTCTTAGAAATTTTCCATTACTGTCCCCCGCCCTTCTGCTTGGCTACAGATTCCTTCTTGCCTATTCTGTATTTGGAGTTTGAGCCCAGTCTGTCTACTGTCACTGCCAAACACAGTTGCCATGTTCTCTATATGTATTGGGACAGTCCTGTAGAAAGACTTCCTTACTGTGTATTATTAACAAGTATCACTGCATCATTTTTTTTTTCTTTAGCAATGTTAAGATATTTATCCAAGAAACTTGACTTGTTTCAGATGGGAAGAATGGCCTTCATTTTCAATTCACTTATAAATTTGTGGAACAAATAACAAAACAATCTTGGTAGAAATTAAAACAATGAGAAAATTATGACAGTGAAAGAGATCTGATCTAACCAACTCCATCTTCCCTTTAACCTCCAAACTGCACTTGTTAATTCCTGGGCATAAATCAAACTAACTTTGAGAGGAATTTAGTTTATAGTTTATGAAACAAAGATTTATAACAGCCCCTCCCCGCAACAAACCCCCTCCTTGCCTGGTGACCAGACTGCATTTGTAAAACTAACATATTAGCCACAAGATTAGAAATTATGACTCAGGAGTCATGCAGCCAGAGGCCACAAAATCACTCACCTCCTCAATTGCTCCTATACATAATGTCATTATTATGAAATCTAAGATTGTAGTGTTTTAGTTAAGATTTCTGTGGAACACTTATTTGACACTCAAACAAAAATGCAGACAAAATTTGCATGTATTAAAATAATTAAATGCAATATATAAAGTTATATTATTGCACATAATTTTGAAAAGATAATAGCTAGTTATAATTTGGTACCCTTTTCACTAGTACTTAGCTATTCCGATTTTTCATTCCAACCATATATTTCTATAAAGAAGTACCAGATTACCAGATTTTCTTTTTCTTTTTTTTCTTTTAAATCCAAAGTTACCCCTGAGAGGGCAGAAAAAAAACTAAAAGCACAAATTAATAAAAATAGCATGCTATCTCCGGTCAAGTGAAATTGTCTATTGCCTCCAGACATAAGAGTCTAGCAAGGTAATAACCAATGTGCAAGATAAGAAAACCCATCTCTCCACAGGTGAGCGCCTATACCTGATGTCGCAGGATTATAACCTCAGCAAGTGCCTCCTACCAGACTCCGACTCTTCGCTCCCTCTCCTGCACTGCCTATCCCAGCTGTACTTGGGCAAGAAACTGCTGTGTAGGTTACTGATGGGGACAGAGCTTCCTCATGCTTCACTGTCCTCTCTAACTGCCCCAACACAGATTTCCTCTGCTGCTCCTTCAACAGACACCCGCTTCTACCCAGGGACTCAGTGACATGCACAGCTTGCAAAGTGCAGTTCTATTCCTGCCTCTATGATTCCTACCCTCTTTCCCCTTTTTCTTTCTGGTGCTAGATGCACTATTCATATAAGAGATTTCCCTTTAGTACCTGGGCTTGGGGGTCACCATAGCCTTCTTTGAGGAATAAATTGGATCGGGGAAACCAGAATATGCATGTGTCACCAACCTGTGCGTTCTGAGCTCTTGATGCTTAACACAGAAACAACCGAAGTCCAAGATGTCAAACTCAATGTCTTCAGAAGACAGGAGCTCTCTGAGGAAAAGAAAGCAAGCAGAACACCTACCAGTTACCTCAGAGTGGAAAGTGCAGCTGGCAGGACTAAGTAGGGAAAGTGTTTTCCTCTTTTTCATTTTGTTCAAATAGTTCATTTTGGGGCTCAGTGAGAGATGTTCATAACCTAACAAAGTTACAGGAATCAAGAGGATGATAAAAACATCACAAGATTCTACAAACCAGCAGATATTTGCTGTTTGCTACCTCAGAATCTCCAAACCCCATGAATGCTGAAAATGTCCCCAACACCCAGGTCATAGACTGCTACCATCAGTGGCCTGTTAGGAACCCAGCTGCACAGCCTGATCACTGCCTCCTGTGAGATCAGCTGTGCCATTAGATTCTCACAGGAGGCGAACCTGTTGTGAACTGTGCATGGAGGGAATCTACTGTGTACTTTTTATGAGAACCTAACTAATGCCTGATGATCAGAGGTGGAATAGTTTCATCCCAAAAGAACCCTTGCTACCCTTCCCACACCACCCCACAACTCCCTGTCCATGGAAGAACTGTCTTCTGTGAAACCGGTCCCTGGTGCCAAAAAGGTTGGGGACTGCTACTCTGACAGAGACCAAGGAATGGAGTCAGGCCTGGTCTATCACAGACAACCGTGCGTCCATCCTAGCCTTGACCTCTCAGGGCAGGAGAAGGTTTTTCAGGTCCACATTCAACACCTCCCATAACTGGAAAATGATATGTAGTCCACTCTTCCTTCTTGCTTCTTCCACTGACAGTTCTGTGATGCCCCTCCTCCAGTCCACTGCTCACATCTGCTTCTGCCAGGTCACTGGTACAGGCAGGAGAAGCCACTTATGTCCCCATGGTGTG
>PVKV010030904.1:0-21701 GCA_004027835.1 Alouatta palliata
TGAGCCACTGCACCCGGCCTGTGACTTTTTTTTTTTTAAGTGATGGTGGTCTTGCTGTGTCATGCAGGCTGAGGTGGGTGCAGTGTCATGATTATAGATTACTGCAGCCTCAAACACCTGGACTCAAGCAGTTCTCCTGCTGTGGCCTTCCAAAGTGCTAGAATTATGGATGTGAACCACTGTGCCTGATCCAGGCTGACTCTCTTGTTAGGGTTTAATGCAGCTGGTGGCCTTAAAGCCAGTTCTCATTTAGCATTCTGAAAATTCTAGGCCCCTTAAGCATTATGCCCTTCAGGCCGGGCACGATGGCTCACCCCTGTAATCCCAACACTTTGAAAGGATGAGGTGGGTGGGTCACCTGAGGTCAGGAGTTCGAGACCCACGTGGCCAACATGGTGAAACCCCCTACTCTACCAAAAATACAAAAATTAGCTGGGTGTGGTGGTATGCGCCTGTGATCTCAGCTACCCAAGAGGCTGAGACAGGAGAATCACTGGAACCTGGGAGGCAGAGACTGCAGGGAACCAAGATTGTGCCACTGCACTCCAGCCTTGGTGACAGAGGCTAGCAAATCATGAAGTCAAGAGTTCAAGACCAGCCTGGTCAATATGGTGAAACCCTGTCTCTACTAAGAAAAAAAAAAAATTAGCCAGGCATGGTGGTGGATGCCTGTAATCCTAGCTACTCGGGAGGCTGAGGCAGGAGAATTACTTGAACCTGGGAGGCAGAGGTTGCAGTGATCCAAGATCGTATTACTGTACTCCCACTCCGTCTCAAAAAAAGTAGAATGAGAAGGAGAGCTTTATTAGGCATAGTAACTCAAAATTATGTTGAAGAGCTGAAAAGAGTAGGGATTAGGTACAGAAGTAAAATCAAGAACCTGGATTTCTAGATGTTAAGTCTGTCCTACCTCATTTACTTATTATTTTCTTTCCTGTAAAATAGATAAAGCTGGCCAAGTTATCACCTTGCATTTATAGAAATCTTTTTTGGTTTTTTGTTTTTTTTTTTGAGGTGGGCTCTCACACTGTCACCCAGACTGGAATGCAGTTTGTACAATCACAGCTTATTGCAGCCTCCACCTCCTAGGCTCAAGTGATCATCCTGCTTCATCCTCCCAAGTAGTTGGGACTCCAGGCACACGCCACCATGCCCAGCTAATTTTTTTTTTTTTTTTTTTTTTTGTAGAGATGAGGTCTTACTATGTTGCCCAGACTGGCCACAAACTCCTGGGCTGAAGTAATCCTCCCACCGTGGTCTCTCAAGGTGCTGGGAATATAGGTGTGAGCCATCACGCCTGCCCAGACATCTTAAATATGTGGATAGAGTTGCTAACTTATTTACAAAATGCCATGATAGACTAATATTTATAGTAAATGCTTCAAAAATTTGAGAAAGGCCAGGCAGCTGTAGCTAACACCTGTAATGACAACACAACACTTTGGGGGGCTGACTGGAGGATCACTTGAGCCCAGGAGTTCGAGATCAGCCTGGGCAACATGGCGAGACTCCTTAAAAATAAGAAAGAAGTCTTGAGAAGAATGTTATCTGTCACTTTATAAGATACTACTTTTTACCAGTGGCCTAGAGCTGTGTTTGAAAATGTCAGATGTAACCAATTGAGTGATGATGAGAGTCTAAAAAATTTTAGCATAAATTATTTATTTATTTTTTTGAATTGGAATCTTGTTCTGTTGACCGGGCTGGAGTGCAGTGATGTGATCATAGCTCACTGCAGCCTTAAACACTTTGGCTTAAGCAGTCCTCCTCCCATCTTAGCCTTCTGAGTAGCTGGGACCATAGGCACATGCCACCATGCCCAGCTAATAATAATATTATTATTATTTTGGCAACAAAATCTTGCTCTGTCGCCCAGGCTGGAGTGCAGTGGCACAATCTCAGCTCACTGCAACCTCCGCCTCCTGGGTTCAAGCAATTCTGCCTCAGCCTCCTGAGTAGCTGGGATTACAGGCGTGTGCCACCATGCCCAGCTGATTTTTTTTTTTTTTTTTTTTTTGGTAGAGACAGTTTTACCATGTTGGCCAGGCTAGTATTGAACTCCTGACCTCAAGTGATCCAACCACCTTGGCCTCCCAGAGTGCTGGGATTACAAGCGTGAGCTACCATGCTTGGCCTATTATTATTATTTTTTTTATAGACAGAGTGTTTCTGTGTTGCCCAGGCTGGTCTTGAACTCCCAACCTCAAGCAGTTCTCTTGCCTCAATCTCTGAAAGTGCTGAGGTTATAGGCAGAACCATATATAAATATATTGACATTGCTGGTTCAAAGTAGGTTATAAGCAGGACCATATGTAAATATATGGACATTGCTGGTTCAAAGTAGATGTACATTTAAATTTTTAATATTTTCAAATTGGCCTTCAAAAAGGTTGTACTAATTCATCACCGTCTGTGTATGAAAATGCCTGTTTCTGGCGAGGCGCGGTGGCTCATACCTGTAATCCCAGTGCTTTGGGAGGCCGAGGCAGGTGGATCACCTGAGGTCAGGAGTTCAAGAACAGCCTGACCAACATGGTGAAACCCCCTCTCTACTAAAAAAAAAAAAAAAGAAAGCCGGGCATGGTGGTGTATGCCTGTAGTCCTAGCTATTCAGGAGGCTGAAGCAGGAGAATCACTTGAACCAAGGACGCAGAGGTTGCAGTGAGCCCACATCTCACCACTGCACTCCAGACAGAGCAAGACTGTCTCAAAAAATAAAAAATAAAAAATGAGAGAGAAATAAGGAAGGAGGGAAGGAACGAAAGAAATAAATGTCTGTTTCCTTGTACCCTTACCAATGCTGTATATTATTAGAGTTTGAACTTTTGGTAATCTGATTGGTGAAAACTTATAAATGCATTATAAGTGGAGTTGCATTTTTAAAATTATGACAGATTTTATCAGATTTTTACAAGTTTATTGGCTCTTGGTATTTTCTTTTCTTTTTGGAGGTTGGAGGCGGGACGGAGTTTTGCTCTTGTTGCCTAGGCTAGAGTGCGGTGGTACCATCTTGGCTCACTGCAACCTCTGCTTCCTGGGTTCAAGTCATTCTCCTGCCTCAGCCTCCCAAGTAGCTGGGATTACAGGCATGCGCCACCACACCCAGTTAGTTTTGTATTTTTAGTAGAGACAGGGTTTCTCCATGTTGGGCAGGCTGGTCTCGAACTTCTGACCTCAGGTGATCTGGCTGCCTCGGCTTCCCAAAGTGCTGGGATTACAGGCATGAGCCCAGCCGACTCTTGGTATTTTCAATGATGATTCTTGAGATTTCATTGAGTCTTCAGGCATCATTGAATGGAATGGCTAAACATAAAAAAGCTTAAAAACTTGTAGTACTGTGAATCTGGGATGTCAGTTCAAAAGAAATGATGCTGTGAATATAGAGTATCGCTGAGATGCTTATGATAACCTGCACATGTCACATGTTGACCCTTTTCTCAATTTCAGGTGATCATGGAGCACAGCTTGGTCTCCATGGGACTGGTGGTGATGGAATACATGATGACACAGCAGGTGGAGAGGAAGGAGAAAACAGCCCAGATGCCCAACCCCAAGCTGGTCGGAGGACCCGGCGGGAAGCATGCACCTGCCCCTACTGTAAAGACAGTGAAGGAAGGTCAGTTGACCCAGCCAATTTCTTAAAAATATAAAGAAAAATTAATAGATTTGGAGGTAAAAGGAAGAAGGTTAATTTTTTGTAGGATTTGATACTCAGAGCTAGGTGCAATGGCTCATGCCTATAATCGTAGCACGTTTGGGAGGCTGTGATAAAAGGATCACTTGAACCCAGGAGTTTGAGACCAGCCTGACCAACAAAGTGATAGCCCATCTCTACAAAATTTTTTTTTTAAAGACGGAGTCCTGCTCTGTTGCCCAAGTGTGAGTGCAGTGGCAAGATCTTGGCTTACTGCAACCTCCGCCTCCCAGGTTCAAGCAATTCTCCTGCCTCAGCTTCCCGAGTAGCTGGGACTACAGACATGTGCCACCACACCTGGCTAATTTTTGTATTTTTAGGACAGATGGGGTTTCACCATGTTGGCCGGGATTGTCTTGATCTCCTGACCTCAGGTGATCCGCCTGCCTCGGCCTCTCAAAGTGCTGCGATTACAGATGTGAGCCACTGCACCCGGCCCTTCTACAAATTTTAGTGGGAATATTTTACTGGCAATAAAAAGAGGAAATGAAATTTTTTTTTTTTTTTTGAGACGGAGTCTTGCTTTATTTCCCAGGCTGGAGTGTAGTGATTCGATCTTGGCTCACTGCAGCCTCCACCGCAGGTTCAAGTGATTCTCCTGCCTCAGCCTCCCGAGTAGCTGAGTCTATAGGCTCGTGCCACCATGTGCAGCTAATGTTTTGTATTTTTAGTAGAGATGGGGTTTCATCATGTTAGCCAGGGTGGTCTCAATCTCCTGACCTTGGGAGTTGCCCAACTCGACCTCCCGAAGTGTTGGGATTACAGGCATGAGCCACCTTGCCTGGCCAAAAAAAAAATTTTTTTTAGAGACAGAGTTTCACTCTTGTTGCCCAGGCTGGAATGCAATGGCATGATCTTGGCTCACTGCAACCTCTGTCTCCTGAGTGCAAGCAATTCTCCTGCCTCAGTCTCCCAAGCAGCTGGAATCACAGGCATGTGCCACCACGCCCAGCTAATTCTGTATTTTTAGTAGAGATGGGGTTTCACCATGTTGGTCAGGCTTGTCTCGAACTCCTGACTTCAGGTGATCCTTCCACCTTGGCCTTGCAAAGTGCTGGATGCAGGTGTGAGCCACTGCATCCAGGCTTTCTTTTTTTTTTTTGAGATGGAGTCTCACCAAGCTGGAGTACAGTGGCAGGGCGATCTTGGCTCAGGGCATCCTCCACCCCTGGGTTCAAGTGATTCTCTTGCCTCACACTCCTGAGTAGCTGGGACTACAGGTGCGTGCTGCCACGCCCAGCTAACTTTTATATTTTCAGTAGAGACGGGGTTTTACCATATTGGCCAGGATGGTCTCCATCTCATGACCTTGTGATCCGCCCACCTCAGCCTCCCAAAGTGCTGAGATTGCAGGCTTGAGCCATCCTCGGCTGGCCTAACTTAAATTTTTTTTATAGAAATGAGGTCTCCCTGTGTTGCCCAGGCTAGTTTCAAATTTCTGGGCTTAAGCAATCCTCCTGCCTTGACCCCACAAAGTGTTAGGATTACAGGTGTGAGCCACCTTGCTCAGCCTAGAAGACTTTTTAAAAAGAAGCATTTGGCTGGGCATGGTGTAATCCCAGCACTTTGGGAGGCCAAGGCGGGCAGATCACCTGAGGTTGGGAGTTCAAGACCAGCCTTACCAACATGGAGAAACCCTGTCTCTACTAAAAATACAAAAGCAGCTGGGTATGGTGTCGCGCACCTGTAATCCCAGCTACTCAGGAGGCTGAGGCAGGAGAATTGCTTGAACCCGGGAGGCGGAGGTTTTGGTGAGCTTAGATCGTGCCATTGCACTCCAGCCTGGGCAACAAAAGTGAAAGTTCATCTCAAAAAAAAAAAAAAATAGCCTCTGGCCTGGCACAGTGGCTCACACTTGTAACCCCAGCACTTTGGGAGGCAGAGACGGACAGATTCATCACTTGAGGTCAGGGGTTTGCTATCAGCCTGGCCAACATGGCTAACCCCGTTTCTACTAGATACACAAAAATTAGTTGGGCCTGGTGGCATGTGCTTGTAGTCAGAGCTACTTGGGAGGCTGAGGCTGGATAATCTCTTGAACCTGGGAAGGAGGAGAGGTTGCAGTGAGCTGTGATCATGCTACTGCACTCCAGCCTGGACGACAGAGTGAGACTTCGTCTCAAAAAAACGAAACAGAATGAACAAAAAAAAAAAAAAAATGAAGCTTTAGCTAGGCGCAGTGGCTCATGCCTGCAATCCCAGCTGTTTGGGAGGCCCAAGTGGGCAGCTGACGAGGTCAGGAGATTGAGACCATCCTGGCTAACACGGTGAAACCCCATCTCTACTAAAAATAAAATAAATTAGCCAGCATGGTGGCCCACACCTGTATTCCTAGCTACTTGGGAGGCTGAGGCAGGAGAATCACTTGAACCCAGGAGGCAAATGTTGCAGTAAGCTGAGATTGTGCCACTGCACTTCAGCCTGGGTGATAGAAAGAGACTCAGTCTCAAAAACAAAAAAAAGGAAGGCTTATTCAAAAATAAAAGTTTGGTCACACCTGTAATCCCAGCACTTTGGGAGGCTGAGGCGGGCAGATCACAAGGTCAAGGGTTCGAGACCAGCCTGACCAACATGGTGAAACCCAGTCTCTACTTAAAAATAACAAAAATTAGCCGAGTGTGGTGGCACGCCTGTAATCCCAGCTACTTGGGAGGCTGAGGCAGGAGAATTGCTTGAATCTGGGAGGCGGAGTTTGCGGTGAACCAAGAGCACACCATTGCACCCTAACCTGGGCAACAGAGCGAGACTCTGTTTCAAAAAAAAAAAAAAAAAAAAGTTTTAGTAAGTTTGGTGTAGATTGGGTAACTGCTATTGATACTTTGTGGTTCTTTAATTTCTGTCTCTAGAATGAATGATGAATAGTTATATTCTCACTTTTAGGGGTTCAGGGGATCCTGGCAAAAAGAAACAGCATATTTGCCACATCCAAGGCTGTGGGAAAGTATATGGCAAGACCTCACACCTGCGGGCACACTTGCGGTGGCATACTGGCGAGAGACCATTTATGTGTACCTGGTCATATTGTGGGAAACGCTTTACACGTTCGGATGAGCTACAGAGGCACAAACGTACACACACAGGTAAGCAAGAGCCTATGGGAGAGAAAAATAGTAATAGATCAGAATGAAAAACACAAAATACACCTACAAAATAACTACAATTTCTTAGCAACTTAATTTGAAACTGAATTATATGGGTCACAAATGGAATTGGAGTTAATCTGGAAAACTTTTAAGAAGGAAGGAGGGCCACGGTGCGGTGGTTCACGCCTATAATCCCAAGACTTTGGGAGGCCAAGGTGGGTGGATCTCTTGAGGTCTGGAGTTCGATACCAGCCTGGCCAACATGGGGAAACCCCGTCTCTACTAAAAATACGGACTAGCCAGGCTTGGTGGCAGGCACCTGTAATCCCAGCTCCTTGGGAGGCTGAGGCAAGAGAATCACTTGAACCCAGAAGGCGGAAGTTGCAGTGAGCTGAGATTGCCCCACTGCACTCCCACCTGGGTGACAGAGCAAGACTCTGTCTCAAAGAAAAAAAAGGAAGGAGCTAGATTTTGAGTGGGATTTTGAAGGTGAAGTATTGAAACCATTGCTCTTAGTTTCTGCCTTGCCTTACTTTTCTGCTAAGTTCTACCTTCCTTACTGAGTACTCCCTAACCTTTATCTACTTTCCTTCTCCGTCCCCGCAACCAAAAGGAAAAGATATTTCAAGATTTTTCTTGTTTTTAATCATCTTGTCATACTGGCCTTATTTAGCCTAGTAGAGTTTGAAAGCAGTGAATTAGGTAAGGTAATCTCACTTCCTAACATGTCAGCTTCTTTTCTTCCATTACCTAGGTGAGAAGAAATTTGCCTGCCCTGAGTGTCCTAAGCGCTTCATGAGGAGTGACCACCTGTCAAAACATATCAAGACCCACCAGAATAAGAAGGGAGGCCCAGGTGTAGCCCTGAGTGTGGGCACTTTGCCCCTGGACAGTGGGGCAGGTTCAGAAGGCAGCGGCACTGCCACTCCTTCAGCCCTTATTACCACCAATATGGTAGCCATGGAGGCCATCTGTCCAGAGGGCATTGCCCGTCTTGCCAACAGTGGCATCAACGTCATGCAGGTGGCGGATCTGCAGTCCATTAATATCAGTGGCAATGGCTTCTGAGATCAGGCACCTGGGGCCAGAGACATATGGGCCATACCCATCAACCCTGGGATGCAAGGTAGCATGGGTCCAAGAGACATGTGGGAAGAGAGAGCCATGAAGCATTAAAATGCATGGTGGTGGGAAGAATTGGGAGAGGGATACAAGAGAAGAGATGGGGTCCTGGCACCCATCCGTATCATCAGTGCCTCTTTGAAGGTGGAAAACATTAGTGAAAATTCTGTTGGTGCCACTCTTTGATGAGCATTTGACCCCAGTTTCTTCTTAAACTTCTTACTCCAGCCTACCCTTCCTGCATTTCTCTTCTCAGCTCTTCCATGATGGATCACCCCCCCCATTTCCTAAAGCCATCATGCCTTGATAAATATATATGATCATTGAAATACTTTTTAACAAAAAACAGATTCTATATTATTATATATATATATATATATATAAAGATATATAGAGATGCATTCACAGGGGTTGGCTGGCAGGAGGAAGAAAATCATTCTGTGACCAAAATACCTTGGTCATTTTTTTATATTGCCTTATTTCCCTATGGCTGAGCCTTGTGACACATCAAGCTTTTCTGTAGATGTTGTCTTGGCTTCCCACCAGATTAAGCATTCATATGCTCTGCTTTTAGTTTATATATACATACATAATGTTTTTTCTTTCATAATTTTGTCTTTTTATTTGGGATCAGCTTCTTGCACTCCTTTCCTGACTCAACTGTTGCCATCTCTCATTCTCTCATCTGATCACTTCATGTTTTATTTTTGTTAGTGCCTGGATGAGGCACTTTTGTCAATTTTTTCAAGACCTTAGTTCCAGCAGCAGAATGGAAAAACCTTAAAGCCCAGGCTGATGCTTGAAGTAGCTGTGGAGGGAGTATTAAAAATACTACTGACGCAGGCACCTTCTTGGCGCTGGAGAGTCAAAGGCATCTCCCTTCATTAGCTGTTCTAAGCATTGAGAATTAGGAGTCTTTCAGTGGAATTGTACAAGAGACCCTTTGAAGATAATAATCTTGTCTAAGTTTGTATGAACTGTCAAAAAATGGTCCAGTAATAGGCAGGGGGCTTTCACTAGGAAAATCATGTGCTGAGAAGAGGGAATGACTCATCGTAGTCAGGTTCAGGAGTTAGTGGAGTATTTGGACTTTGATACCACTATCTTCCAAGGTAGCTCTAAGTTTTAATGTGAGCGTCTGAGTTTATATTCTGAAAGGAAATACACTTCTTCTTTTGAACATCCCCACTAGGTTCTTTTCCATTGTTGAGAAGGAGCATCAGCCAATGAATCTGTTCCAGGTTTCCATTCTGCAGAACTCCTCCAGAGCACGCGCTCGTGGCAGGACAGTGGTTCTTACAGTCTTTTCCCTTAACTTTTCATTGTATGTTCTTGGGTGGTTCCTGAGGGAAAAGGAAACACATGATCATAAGAATGATAGCCCAGAACAAAAAGAAATCTTGTCTTACCACTGTGGTTTATAGGAGAGATTGGGAGAAATCATCCTGTTTTCTCCATGACCTGATTCCAGAAGAGACTGATCCAAAAATTATAACGGCAGGGAACCTAGTGCATTTGGCACTGAGATTTAAATGCAACCAGAATTGTCCTCAAGGCCCAGCCATAAAAGCATTGTCTCTCTCAACCTTCTGGTACCTTGTTAGAGAGCTTTTCATTGTGAGGAAGTATGGAAAAATGGCTGTGTGTGTGTGTGTGTGTGTGTGTAATCTGTTAGGTTGGGGATAGGTTTTCTGCTAGCCAATATTAAAAGAGACCTGCAATAAAAAAATGACCCTGATCTGATAGAAAGCAAGTGTTTTTGTATGACTGTGTGTGTGAATGTGTGTTTATGCCTGTATATGTCTACACACAGATGAGAAATTATATTTGAAATTGTTGGAAAATAAATTCAGATCAAAATGCCTTTCAGGCCCACTACCTAGAAATCTGTCTTAAAACCTGGATATGTTCCTAAGGTCATTTCTTTGCTTATGCTAAATTAATTACAATTATGAATAGAGGATGTTCTACTGTACTTTTTTTAAAAAGAAACTATTTTTGTGTTTGAAAGTGAAACCAACATCCAGATCTATAGCAGAGTCCTTATTCTTTTCGTAAATCTTTTTACTTTGGCTACAAATAGATGATGGTATGATTCTATTATATATTTTATATAAAATCCATCCAAATTAAGTTTTGGGTAAATGTGTTATTGTTTAACCTGAAATACAGTAACTTAATACTCTGAACAATAGTTCACTCCATTTGGTCCTTTCTCCACAGATGTAATTCTGTTTTAAGCTCAGGAACTATTGCAAGGAACTTTCCCCAGATCAAATTCTATTAACGTCGACATATAAGTCATTCATGCGCAGCCACTATCATACACATTATTCTCACTGAAAGGCAGAATTCAGAACCTGTTATTTTATGTCTGTAATCATGTACTTTGGCATCTTTTGGAGGAAAGGGGCAGGGTAACTCACTGGAGTGTACAGTATTTTGCTAGTGCATTTCAAGGAATGGAATCTTCTCCAGTATGAAATTATTAGATATAAACTAGTCTAATGATGCTGAGGATATAAGTTTTTAGAAGGTAATTTGATACTTCTCTTGAATGGAAAGCTGCTGGTTTACCCTCAGCCCTCTTCATTAGTATTACCATGAGTGAATTTATATCTGATTATTTCCACTTGCCCTGTTCCCACCAAGGAAGCTCCAGATCCAGTATCTTGTTTGGCCCCCAAACAGAAGCAGCTGCTGCTTTTGTCTCCTAGCAGTAGTGAGCCACTCAGTCTTTTCCACGGGAAGTTAGCAGCCTACATTCCTCGAGTTAGGAGCCTACATTCCTTGAGTTAGGAGCTCATTACAGAAAAACCCCCTTTCCCTGAATTTCTGGCCAATAGAAATTAATGTAACTGACAGGCAAATTGATTCTGAATTTTTTTTTTTGAGTTTTTTTCATTTTTTTGAATGAGTTTTAAAAATTTTTTTAGATGACCAAACCTTGCAGGGCAGGGGATGCCCAGAAGAGTGGTGAGATAGTAAAACACTCATTTCCTCATCCTTTCAGGTTGCCCATTCATATTCATTTGCTTGTCACTGACTGTCACTTTTTACCCAGAACAGTAACAACATATACCAACTTCCTTCAGGGACTCCCAATAAGCACTCTGTGAGTGCTACACAGAATGCAGTTTAATGGATATTTCTCAGCCTGGTTCAGAATAAATTGAACCTTTGATCCCAGAAAGTATATATTAAAGTGTGGGATAAAGATTATGATTGGGGAGGGTTGGAGACAAAAGCTGTAAATTACTATGGCTGATTTATTTCTACTATATACATATATATTTTTTGCCTTTGTATATCCTATAGGAAAGTAAGCATTGTATTTTTTTTAAACAAATCTAAGAAAGCACTATGAACTGCAGGTGTTTGACTTTCAAAGTATATTTTGTATTCTTAATATCTTCACGTCGTGTGAATACTGGAAGCTGCAGATCTTTGCTAGGATGCAATAAATTTATATACTTTTTGAGGGGTTCTTCTGGGGGTGCTAATCAGGCCCCTGTTATGCTTAGGGGGAGCCCTGGTGCTACTTGCTTGAAATTTTCAGTTGTAAGTACCCTGATGCCTTTTGGACCTTGGGATCAGATCAAGAGTTTTGGAGATCAGGTACCAAGGAAATAAGGACAGTCTAGCTGCCTCAAGTGAGGGGCCCTTTGCGTAGCTCTCCTTCCCCCTCACTGAACCTGGGTAGCTTCTTGGGGTTGAGAGGGAAAATGTGAAATCTCAGAATTTATCTCCCTTAGAAGAGAGCCAGTAACTTATGTACAAGGATGAAAAGTGGCAGCAGTAGCTTTGGGGAAACGGAGGAGGATGTGGCACTTCTCCAACCCCGGAAAACATTGCTTTTGAAAACTGCTGATAAAATATGAGCCGGTTATTACTTCTGTTTGGGAGACTGTGCTCTCTCTGGTGCCTCTCTTGGCTCTACTCCACAGATACCAGACCTCTTCTAGGAGGATGAGCAGACCGGCTTTGAGGTTGACCTGTTTCTCTTTGTCTGCCTTCCCAAAACACCAGCCCCCAGGAAGACATTAAGCAGCCTTAAGCTTAAATTCCTACTCCCTATTCCAAATTTGGCTCACTTGTCTTAGATCCAAGTCAGGGAAAGGAAAAGAAGGGGGGTCCCTGGCTTTATTACTTACTCCCCTAAGTCTTCTCCACTCTGATTTCCCCAAACCCAGAAAAATTTTCTCCACAGTGTTCATTTGAAAGGGTATTTTGTTCCATTTTCCCTTTCCTCATTATCAAACAGCCTCAGTCTTCCTTGTCTCTGCTAAGGGAGTAGAGGTGTAATGATTTGCCCCTCAACTGCCCTAAGTCCTAGCTAAGTATCAGGGGGGAAAAAATGCCTAATAAATGGGATTAGACTAGGGCTGCAAGTAGTGAGGATTTTGTTGATACCTCTCCTGGGATGTGTGCTTTCCCATATCTTGCCTTCAGGAATTACACTGTGCCTTCTTCCCAGGGATACTGGCTCTGTCTTCCCAGTGCTCCAGTTTCCCGTAACTGCCCTTGAACATTGTGGACAAGGGCAGGTCTTCATATTTCTGATCATCCCTTTCTCCCAGTGAAATCCCACAGCCCTTACCTAGAGTCTAGGACACAAAGACTTTGGGGAAGATATGCTGAGATTGACCTGAGGAGACATCTACACACACCAGTGGCAGCTGCCCCAGGGCCTGCTTCCTCTTCCTAAGTCTGTCATCTTCTGTAAGGGAGGGGTGGTGCTCTGATTTCTGGTGCCTAAAAACCCAAGTTTATTTCTCTTTCTTAACACTGGCAATAACCAGTCCACACCACTGTTGCCTTTTAAAACCTCTTAATCTCATGCTGTGTTTGTTGTTGATTCCAATCCAGTTATCACCAGGGCTGTGTGGGTAAATGCTTTTAAATGCTCTCTCATCTTGCTCTTCCCCATCACCCTCAACTCTTAGGTATGTATGATGCTAATCTTGTCCCTAAGTAAGTTTCTTCCTGCTCCTTTTGTATCTTCCTTCCTTGTCTTTCCTACCTTTTGTCTCTGGGTGTTTTGGGGCTTTTTTTTTTTGGCCTTTTGTACAAAGTTTAGTTTCAATGTAGTCTGTAGCCTCCTTTGTAAACCAATTAAAAAGTTTTTTAATAAAAAGCCATGTCTCTGGTGTATTGAGGAGAGTTGGGAATGGGGAGAGTATATGTTTAAAACTTCATACTCTGAACCTGACAAAGGTTTCCAGCTACACTGTGTTGTGCTCCCATACATGTTAATCAGTGCAATTGCCCTACACTTAACTCCCGGATAAATGGTTTTGTGATCAGATCAGTGTGCCACAACTACATGGGAATGTGGAGGACCAAGTCAAATGGGCAGCACTTTTTGCCCCCCATATGCTTTCTTATTTTTGAATGATTTTAGATATACAGAAAAGTTGCAAAGCTAGATAGAACAGAGTTTCCATATAATCCTTACCCAGTTTCCCTCATCGTTAACGATGACCATGGTACATTGTCATAATTAAGAAACTGGCATTCAGCCAGGCGTGGTGGCTCACACCTGTAATCCCAGCACTTTGGGAGGCAGTGGTGGGCAGATCACCTAAGGTCAGGAGTTTGAGACCAGCCTGACCAACATGGTGAAACCCTGTCTTAAAAAAAAAAGGCCGGGCGTAGTGGCTCACGCCTGTAATCCAAGCACTTTGGAGGCCAAGGCGGGTGGATCACCTGAGGTCGGGAGTTCAAGACCAGCCTGACCAACATGGTGAAACCCCGTCTTAAAAAAAAAAAAAAACTGGCATTGGTACATTACATTAAACTCCAAACTATGGGTTTCACTAGTTTTTCCATTGATGTGTTCTTTCTGTTCCAGGATCCCTTCCAGGGTACCACGTAGCATTAACTCATCATGTCTCACCAGTCGGCTCTGAGAGAGTTTCTCAGTCTTTCTCTTTTTTTTCATGACCTTGACAGTCTTTGGGAGTATTGGCCAGATATCCTGTAGGATATTCCCCAGTCTGGGTTTGTCTGATGTTTTACCCATTGTTAACGCTTAAGTTTATGAGCTTACCTCCTAGAGATTGAGATTATCTACATCTATTATCGGGAATTATTTTTTCCTCCCAGCTTCCTAAGCTTATGGTGGAATTCTGTAAGAAAGGGAGGTTTGAGGCTGGGCACAGTGGCTCATGCCTGTAATCCTAGTATTTTGGGAGGCAGAGATGGGTGGATCACGAGGTCAGGAGTTCAAGATCAGCCTGGCCAAGATGGTGAAACCCCATGTCTCCTAAAAATCCAAAAAATCAGCTGGGTGTAGGCCGGGCATGGTGGCTCACCCCTGTAATCTCAACACTTTGGGAGGCCGAGGCAGGTGGATCACAAGGTCAGGAGATTTGAGACCATCCTGGCTAACATGATGAAACCCCCGTCTGTAAAAATAAAAATAAAAATAAATAAATGAATAAATAAAGTTAGCTGGATGTGGTGACACACACCTGTAGTCCCAGCTACTCAGGAAGCTGAGTCAGGGGAATTGCTTGAACCTGGGAGGTGGAGGTTGCAGTGAGCCGTGATCGAGCCACTACACTCTAGCCTGGGCGACAGAGCGAGACTCCGTCTCAAAAAAAAAAAAAAAAGGTTTGTCTCCTCCCCCTCATTTATTTAGTCAATTTATATTAGTATGTATTACTGTGTATTTTATATGTGGATTATAATCCAATACTATTTTGTTGCTCAAATTTTTCCAGCTACAGCCATTGGGATCTCTTTCATGTTGGCTCCTGTATCCCTTTGATATATCTATATTCTTTTGTTTTCGGATAACTTTTTTTTTTCTCTGTTGCCCAGGCTGAAGTGCAGTGGCACTATCACGGCTCACTGCAGCCTCAACCTCCTGGGGTCAAGCAATCCTCCCACTGCAACCTCCCAAGTTAGCTGGACTACAGGCACTCACTGCCACAATCAGCTAATTTTTGTGTTTTCAGTAGAGACAGTTTTCACCATGTAGGCCAGGCTGGTCTCGAACTCCTGACCTCAAGTGATCTGCCTGCCTCAGCCTCCCAAAGTGCTGGGATTACAGGCGTGAGCCACCACCAACATTCTTAATTACTTTATTCATTTGATTTTCCATTTCCTTTGTCAGTCCCTCAGCCACTGGTAAACTCAGCTATTTTGATTCCTTATGTAGCCATTAGCAATATAACATTTTAATATTTGACTTTATTCATGTTTTTTGTTCTGGGATGTGTTTTTGTTTCTACAGCCTTAAGTGAGCCCTTAATAGTTGCATCATGTATTCATTCAACAAACATTTATTGAGACTTTACTGTATGCTTAGTTTGAGGATTAAAAAGTTAAATAAGGCCGGGTGCAGTGGCTCATGCCTGTAATCCCAGTACTTTGGGGGACCAAGGTGGGTAAATCACTTGAGGTCAGTAGTTCAAGACCAGCCTGGCCAACATGGTGAAACCCTGTCTCTACTAAAAATACAAAAATTAGCCAGGTGTGGTGCCAGACACCTGTAATCCCAGCTACTCAGGAGGCTGAGGCAGGAGAAATCCTTGAACCCTGGAAGCAGTGGTTGCAGTAAGCCAAGCTCGCACCACTGCACTCCAGCCTGGGTGACAAGAGTGAGACTCCCTCTCAAAACAAGTCCCTTATATTGACAATGAAAAAGTTTTTATTTTTATTTTTATTTATTTATTTATTTATTTATTTATTTATTTTGAGACGGAGTTTCGCTCTTGTTGCCCAGGCTGGAGTGCAATGGCGTGATCTCGGCTCACCGCAACCTCCGCCTCCTGGGTTCAAGCAATTCTCCTGCCCCAGCCTCCCGAGTAGCTGGGACTACAGGCACGTGCCACCACGCACAGCTAATTTTTGTATTTTTAGTAGAGACGGGGTTTCACCATGTTGACCAGGATGGTCTCGATCTCTTGACCTCGTGATCCACCCGCGTCGGCCTCCCAAAGTGCTGGGATTACAGGCGTGAGCCACCGCGCCCGGCCTATTTTTTATTTTTAAAGGCTAGTCAAGTGAAGCAGTGGGAATGGAGAAGGAACAAAGAAATCTGTAACTGGTTGTGATCAATTAGTTGTAAACACCACGGCACTCGGACCAGCCGAAAATGTTTTAAAAAGGCCCTGACACCAAGGACTTCATAGTTTCACAAGTAGGACAGATACCATGAACTGCTAGTTTGCCAATCCTGACCACATTTTCAGCAGATAATTTGCCTCTTAGTTCACGGAGAAAATGGAGGCTCAAATTTCCTCAAATTTCCCTCTCCATACAGACATCTATTTTTCACCAATTTACTCCTTTTTTTTTTTTTTTTTGAGATGAAGTCTTGCAGTGTTGCCCAGGCTGGAGTGCAGTGGCATGATCTTGGCTGACTGCAACCTCTGCTTCCAGGTTCAACCGATTCTCCGGCTCCACCTCCCAAGTAGCTGGGATTACAGGCGTGCGCCACCATACCTGGCTAATTTTTGTATTTGCAGTAGAGATAGGGTTTCACCATGTTGGCCAGTCTGGTCCCAAACTCCTGACCTCAAGTGATCCACCCACCTCGGCCTCCCAGAGTGCCATGAGCCTCTGTACTCAGCCCCATCTTTCTTTTTAGTAATGTTTTTTGTTCTTTGTAAGGCCAACCCTGCCACTTGTGCTCTCAACCTGTTTCTTTGACTTATTTTTGTTCTTTGTTGCAGTATCTTCTTTTATCTTCAGTCTCTCCAACCTATAAGCATGTTCAGGCCGGGGGCAGTGGCTAATGCCTGTAATCCCAGTACTTTGGGAGGCTGAGCTGGGTGGATCACCTGGGGTCAGGAGTTTGAGACCAGCCTGGACAACATGGTGAAACCCTGTCTCTACTAAAAATACAAAAGTTAGCCAGGCATGGTGGTGGGTGCCTGTAATTCCAGCTACTTGGGAGGCTGAAGCAGGGAGAATTGCTTCAACCTGGAGGTGGAGGTTTAGTGAACCAAGGTCGTGCCATTGCACTCCAGCCTGGGTGACAGAGCTAGACTCTGTCTGAAAAAAAAAAAGCATGTTCAAGTATTCCCCTTCCCCCATTTTGAAAAACCTCAGCTTCCTCTTCAAGCTACTGATTAGTTTTTTCCATTTCCAAAGTTAGTGAAAGTAGTTTACACTCATTTTTCTCTTCCTTTATTCAATCCTCAGGCTATTTTGTGGGTTTGTTTTTTGTGTGATTTTTTTTAAGTTCCATCAATTTTTTTTTATTCTTTTTGACTTTTTCTCCTGGTCTTCTGTTATCCTGTCTGCAGGTTGCTTCTTCAACCCCTTCATTTTCCTGGTTTGCAGTTTGCTTAGGTCTTGCTTCTGCATATGAATCCTTCCATAAGTTGTACCAAAAGTATCATGGGAGATATTTTTCTTCTTCTTTGGCTTGAGAGCTTTTGGCATTTTCATAGATAATTTATAAAGGTCATCCAATGCCAGGTGTGTCCTCCTCAGAACCAGATTCAGTGAGGGTCCCATCTCTTCCAATTCAATCCGTGGTGTTCGGCAACCAGATTTCTTCAACAGCAGCTTATAGCTTCGAAAGTAAATCTTCCCATTCAGTGCAGTGAAGTGCAGAACATACTCTAATCCTGCCAGGCGGATATTTCATACTGTGGGGCCTCTGAAGAAATCAATAAGAAGACTTTTTAGTCTTCTATAATCTTCTGTTACATCAAAATCATCACCAGCAAATATTAACATGGGTTTTGTTCCCTCAGGGCATTTACTGTTCTTAATGTCTTTTAGAGAGACAAAATTCTCAATACCTAATTCAATCATATCCAGCACATGGTAGTCATACATACCACCTATGACTAGATTATTTGGCCGCTTATTATGGGAGCCAAACATGAATAAAGAACAATCTGACTTCTTTGAAAAGAATTCCAGTGATGTCTGATCCTAAAAGGTCTTGTAATATTTTTCTTTTTATACAGTACACTGTATGGTTTTTTCAGTGCATACACATCTTTAAGTACTTGTGTCACTGTTGCATTTGCATTTCCCCCTTTAATCAGCATGGCATTTTTAATATTTTCATTGAGTTTTGGTTCTCGCTTCTCAAGGAAACTCTTGGCTCTTTCGTTTTGGGCTTTACTACTCGAGCCAGAGCGTCCATCGCTACCGCTTCCTGCAACTCTTAACTGGGTGAATCGATTTTTTTTTTTTTTTTTTGAGACAAGATCTGGCTTTACTGCCCAGGTTGGAGTGCAGTGGCATCACTCTTATCTAAGCTCACTGTTACCTCCACCCCCTAGGCTCAAGTCATCCTCCCACCTCAGCCTCTCAAGTAGTTGGGACTACAAGTGTACACCATTACGCTTGGCTAATTTTTGTATTTTTTGTAAAGACAGGTTTTTTTGGCCGGGCGCAGTGGCTCATGCCTGTAATCCCAGCACTTTGGGAGGCCGAGGCGGGTGGATCACGAGGTCAAGAGATCGAGACCATCCTGGTCAACATGGTGAAACCCCGTCTCTACTAAAAATACAAAAATTAGTTGGGCATGGTGGCACGTGCCTGTAGTCCCAGCTACTTGGGAGGCTGGGGCAGGAGAATTGCTTGAACCTGGGAGGCGGAGGTTGCGGTGAGCCGAGATCACGCCATTGCACTCCAGCCTGGGCAACAAGAGCGAAACTCCGTCTCAAAAAAAAAAAAAAAAAAAAAAAAAGACAGGTTTTTTTGCCATGTTGCCCAGGCTGGTCTTGAACTCGTGAGCTCAAGTGATCCACCTGCCTCGGCCTCTCAAAGTGCTGGGATTACAGGCGTGAGCCATTGTGCCTGACTCAGGCTACTTTGTTCAGCATCCATCATTTACCAGAAATTTTCCCATTAGCATCAGCCATCTGGTTGCCAGCTCCAGTGATCTTTCAGTCATTACCCTCTTAGATCTCACTGCTTCAATGTGCTGCCTTTGACTACTGTATCTTAGAGCTTTCTTCTCATAGAATGCAATACTGATACACTCTTGGTTCTCCTTCAATATTTTTCTATTTTTTAGTCTCCTTCATAGCCACTTATTCCTCTGTCCCTTAAGTATTTGTGTTCCCTGTCTTGTGTCCTTTTTCTTTCTCTACCTTTTTCCCCCTTAAACAAGTCCCATCCACTCTAAGGATTATGTCCATGTTGATGACTCCCAAATTGGGAGCCCTAACTTTTCTCTTGGCCTGGAAGTCTGCTGGCTAGACATTTTCATCTGGATGTCCTCCAGATAAACTCAACATGGTAGAAGCGGAAATAATTCCTGTGTTTCACATCTCCCTTAATAATATCACCCACCACTCCTTGATCACTCAACCTCAGAATCATCTTTTAGTTCTCCCTTTCACCTACTAATATTCATTTGATTACCAATCCTGTCAATATTACCTATACAGTATATAGCAAATTTTTCCTCTTTTATTTTCATATCCACTGTCCCAGTACTCACTTTGTTTACTGATTAGGTCTTGCAACTGATCTCTCCAAACCCCAGTAGTCATCCATCTTCCACACTGCCACCAGGCCCCTACCTAAAATTCTTTGCTTTTAGGAAAAGTCTAAGCTCCTTGATACATAATTGAAAGCCTTTCCAGATTGGTCGGTCTCTCTCTAAGGTGATTTTCTACCTCCTGTCTATACTGCTTCCTCTTCACTCCTTCTACCTCTAACACACAAGCCTGCCGGGCATGGTGGCTCACGTCTGTAATCCCAGCACTTTGGGAGGCCGAGGCGGGTGCATCACGAGGTCAAGAGATCGAGACCACCCTGGTCAACATGGTGAAACCCCGTCTCTACTAAAAATACAAAAATTAGCTGGGCATGGTGGCACATGCCTGTAGTCCCAGCTACTCGGGAGGCTGAGGCAGGAGAATTGCTTGAACCCAGGAGGCGGAGGTTGCGGTGAGCCGATATCGCGCCATTGCACTCCAGCCTGGGTAACAAGAGCTAAACTCCGTCTCAAAAAAACAAACAAACAAACAAACAAAAAAACACACAAGCCTTTGTGTTTGTGTCTCTGTGCCTTTACTCTTGCCGTTTCCTTTGCTTAGAACAGCTGCTCTCCTTTTACCATGTGTCTACTTTTGAGACTATTTAAATATCCCCTTCTCTGTGAAACTCTCTGGGTACCTTTCTTCTCTTCTATGCCCTAGGCAGAATCTATTTGTATAGCCCTTTGCTCACGCCTCTAGTAGGAAATAGCTTTCTGGTTGCTTGTCTGATACACCTGCCTGTATTTCTACACTATGAGTTCCTAGAGGGTAGTAATCACATCTTTGTAGGCCCAGCACCTAATAAAATACATTTTTTCAGCCATGCACAGTGGCTCATGCCTGTAATCCCATTACTCTGGAAGGCTAAAGCAGGCAGATTACCTGAGATCAGGAGTTCAGACCAGCCCGGCCAACATGGTAAAACCGCATCTCTATTGAAAATACAAAAAATTAGCCAGGCATGGTGGCAGGCATCTGTAATCCCAGCTACTTGGGAAGCCGAGGTCAGAAGAATTGCTTGAACAGGAGGCAGAGGTTGCAGTGAGCTGAGATAGCACTACTTTACTCCAGCTTGGGCTACAGGCAAGACTCTGTCTCAAAAAAAAAATGGAAATACTTTTTTAAAAAATTTGAATAATATATAAGTGCACAGGTTTGAATAGCTTAGAAAAAAATAAATACATAAAAATTTTTAAAAAATTTTTTTGTTTGTTTTTTTTTTAGAGATGGGGTTTCACCATGTTGGGCAGACTGATCTTGAACTCCTGACCTCAGGTGATCCTCCAGCCTTGACCTCCCAAAGTGCTGGGATTACAGGCGTGAGCCACTGCGCCCGG
Source organism: Alouatta palliata (assembly GCA_004027835.1). NCBI lineage: Eukaryota > Metazoa > Chordata > Mammalia > Primates > Atelidae > Alouatta > Alouatta palliata. The sequence goes on from PVKV010030904.1 coordinate 20,708, forward strand.
CCAAAAATTTTTAAAAATAAAAAATTTTAAATAAATATGGGGGTCTCACTATGTACATTGCCCGGGCTAGTTTCAAACTCATGGCTTGCCAAAGTATTGGGATTACAGGCATGAGCCACAGCGCCCAGCTTCTAATACCATCTTAACTCTAAAACCTAACAGCCCAGAGCAGATATAGTTCCCATAAACCTGACTGGAATGTTTCTATCTTAGAAAGAATTAGTTATTCAAAGCTCTGGGTGAGGAGACTGCCTTTCTGCCTGATCCTTACCCTGCTCCCACTCTGGAAGAGATAGTCTCCTGAGACATTCCAGACATAAGAAGCTATTTCACCTTCAAACCTCCCTTCAACCCCCATCCCACACAGCACCCCAGACTTATCTGATCTGGGAGCCAGTGAAGGAAAGTAGCTGGAAGTACAACATTCCACCTTACTGGAAAGGCCCTGCAGACTCCTGGAAGGTGTGGGTAACCCCCCATATAGACACCGAGGAATGAGAGCTAAGCAGAACTCTGGCATAGTTAGGGCTTGAGGAATATCTCACTTTATACTGTTACTACTCAGCTATTTCCTTTTATATAATCCTTTACATAATCATATATTAGTTTATAGAACTAGGGCTTGAAGAATCCCTTTATATAATCCTCTATATATAATCATATAATAGTTGATAGTATGAGTGCCTAAAGAATATTTCCCTACATATATACCTATAATTATATCTTAGCTCGCCGGGCGCGGTGGCTCACGCCTGTAATCCCAGCACTTTGGGAGGCCGAGGCGGGTGGATCACAAGGTCAAGAGATCGAGACCATCCTGGTCAACATGGTGAAACCCCGTCTCTACTAAAAATACAAAAATTAGTTGGGCATGGTGGCACGTGCCTGTAGTCCCAGCTACTTGGGAGGCTGAGGCAGGAGAATTGCTTGAACCCGGGAGGCGGAGGTTGCGGTGAGCCGAGATCGTGCCATTGCACTCCAGCCTGGGTAACAA
>PVKV010030905.1:0-21693 GCA_004027835.1 Alouatta palliata
GATCTTGCTCCTCTAGCTCTTTCAGTTTTGACGATAGGGTGTCAATTTTAGATCTCTGCTTGCTTCTCATGTGGGCATTTATTGCTATATATTTTCCTCTAGAGACTGCTTTGAATGTGTCCCAGAGATTCTGGTATGTTGTGTCTTCATTCTCATTGATTTCAAAGAATGTCTTTATTTCTGCCTTCATTTCATTGTTGGTAAAGGATCAATGCAACAAGAGCAGCTAACGATCCTAAATATATACGCACACAATACAGGAGCACCCAGATACATAAGGCAAGTTCTTAATGACCTACAAAGAGACTTAGACTCCCACACAATAATAGTGGGAGACTTGAACACCCCATTGTCAGTATTAGACAGATCGACGAGACAGAAAATTAACAAGGATATCCAGGACTTGAACTGAGACCTGGATCAAGCAAACCTAATAGACATTTACAGAACTCTCCACCCCAAATCCACAGAATATACATTCTTCTCAGCACCACATCACACCTACTCTAAAATTGACCACATAATTGGAAGTAAATCACTCCTCAGCAAATGCAAAACAACGGAAATCATAACAAACAGTCTCTCAGACCACAGCGCAATCAAGTTAGAACTCAGAATTCAGAAACTAACTCAGAACCGCACAGCTTCATGGAAACTGAACAACTGGCTCTTGAATGTTGACTGGATAAACAATGAAATGAAGGGAGAAGCTTTTAAGCTGGCCTAAGCAATGCGGGCCAATGTGTTGAAGGCTTTTTTGAATGCTGGGTGTCCAGGGATGTTAATGCCTTCCTTGCACCTGCTATGAGGCTGAAAATACAAATAACAACAACAAAATGAAAACAAAAAGTCCATCTCTTGATTAAGGGAAAATAGAAGGCCACCAGTGTCAACACATTCATTTAATTTCTCATATATGACAATAATATTTGTATACTTCTGTCCATACTTATCTTCTCTTATAAAATACATTTTTTCTTGCTAAAAAATTATACATAGCAAATTCTCATCAGTTTATTAGTTAAAATTGAACTTTCTGTAGGCAAAGGTAAGAATTCTTTGCAATGTCAAGGAGAGCTGAGACACTTCCCCTCTCAAAATAAGCTATTGCGTTAATGCTGATGTTTTGGAAACCTTTGAGCTTCTATTGCAAACCTCAACTTGTTTATAAGAATTTTACAGAACTTTAGAGAGTATCTGATCTCTTAAGGAATGGAGAACTTTACTCTCTAAAGTTCATACAAGCTCATACAAGTCATACAAGCTCTATTGCTTCATTCACTTCCTAGACAGTGAAAGTGAAGTTTGTAAGCATCTGTGAGAAAGTGATGTGGTTAGGAAAATGTAGCTATATGCCAGCTGAGTCTATTTCTCTCCGTAAACCACATAATTAACACAGGTATGTTCACAGGAAACACAGGGAGTATTGGTCTTTGCTTAATGCAGTCTCAAGAAGACATTTTCAATTCTACAGGAGGCTTTTTCTTTTCCTTGATAGAAAATTAACAATCTTATTACATTTTTTGGCAGTATATAAAAGTACAAGGAATAAGTGGTGTGGATTCCTTGACACTTTAGGGAGGACTACAAAGGGTTCAGAGCTGTGCTTCTAGTTTTTGATGGCATGAGATGCCATTTAGAAGCTCCTCTGAATGCTCACTGTAGCCAGCTTTTAAGTGCAGTGAGTTTGTTTGCTAACTACTACAATTTTGATATTAAAAAATCAAACAGTTACTATTGGATTGTTTGATTTTGTGGATCCCTAGGACTTTCAAGTAGAACTTTAATTACAGTTCTATGAATACAGATAAACAATCAGAAGCTTCTGTGTATATTTGTGGAAGTCAGGAATGAGTTTAAATTAGAGTGCACCAACAAACTCCTCCATTTCTTCATCCAAAAGCCTCTGCCTTCCTCATAGAAGGTACATCTGCATGGGATACCTGAAATGGATTCCTTACAACTTAAGAAAGCTCTGTGAAATCAGTGTTTGGAAGTATCCGTGGTTGGTGAATATGGTTATGGCTGAAGTGCTGCAAAATATTATAGTAACTGCTTTACTGACATGCCTCTGATAGCACTTACTTTGTGAGAATTGGACTTAGGGGCTCATTTATAAAAAATTTTTTTTTTTGAGATGGAGTCTTGCTCTGTTGCTCAAGCTGGAGTTCAGTGGTGCAATTTTGGCTCACTGCAACCTCCGCCTCCCGGGTTCAAGCGATTCTTCTGCCTCAGCGTCCCGAGTAGCTGGGACTACAGGCACATGCCACCACACCCAATTAATTTTTTTATATTTTTAGTAGAGACAGGGTTTCGTCATATTGGCTAGGTGTCAAACTCCTGACCTTGTGATCTGCCTGCTTCAGCCTTCCAAAATTCTGGGATTACAGGCATGAGCCACAGTGCCTGGCTTCATTTATAAATATTAACTGTTGGGGGAAGAGTTCAGAGTTTCTCTCTATACTCTCTCAGCTTGGGAAGGGTTGATCAGAGTTAATGGTACAGACTGGGCCACATTTGTTCTCAGCTGGATTTCCTCTATGTTCATAGAGTATCTGGGGTGAATCCTATAACCTGTCTGTGAGAACCAGTTGAAAGCACAAGAGATTCTAGTACTAAACATTGATAACAGTGTCAGCAACCTTCCTCAGTCAGTGCTATAAGGCCAGGGTTGAAATTAAGCCAAGTTTCATGCTTGTTGATTCATGTCCCTCACTATTTACTCCAATTTCAATTCTTAAAAATGTAGGCACTATCCAATAATCTTTTTAGCAGTTGCAGGGAAGGAGTTGCTTGTGAATTGCTTTTGTTCCTGGCTTAGGTAGCATGAGGCATTCAGGTCGTGCTTTTGCTTCCTAAGATTAGAAGTAGGACACTGGAGACTGTGTCTTTTGGTTCTTCTTTCTGAGAATTCTTTCAAATAGCTTCAGGTCCACTTCTTATAAGCAAATTAATATTTTGATTGTGAGATTTGCACTGGCCTTAATGAAGTATTCATCATTCAGCTGAAAGCAATTTGGTGATAGCTGTACTGAGTACCAACGGAAATCTCCAAAATGTCTAGTCCTAAACTACAAGACTTGGTTTGCCATTGGTTGTCTGTAAAATGTCAAAGAATCACAACAGCTGCTTGTTTCAAGTTTGACTTTCGAAAGCAAAATAGAGCAGCCCCGAAAGTCCTGAGCTGGAGGAAGAAAAAGGAATCAGAAGAGTCAATAGAATGACATTTCCTAGCTTTTCTAAAAAATAATAGGCCTTGATAGAAATGTCCAACCATCATTTTCAATATCGAGGACATGAATTTAATCACATGTGGTGGCTTAGTTCTCCCCAAAACCTGAAGGAATCCTCACCAGCATCTCCTACATGTCTATTTCCTGTGAATGAAATGGTAGCAGCCCATAAGCAGGAAAATGAAGGTTTGATCATGCACCAGCTTCAGTACCAGTGATAGCAAGAAACAACACAGGTACACCCCAATATTTCTCTTGTTGTCTAGTATTGGTTTCTGAATAACCGCATTTAGTATTTTCTCAAACTTGAAAGCCTGAGCAGCAGCTATGCATTGTGAGTCTAGCTCTTAAACTTTTTGTAAGAAGCAAAAAGTGACATCTATCTATCTGTCTATCTATCTATCATCTATCTATCTTTATCTATCTATCTATCTATCTATCTATCATCTATCTTTATCTCTCTCTCTCTCTCTCTCTCTCTCTCTCTCTCTCTGAATATATTTAAGTGTGTAGCAAACTCAAATGCCCTCTAGGTGGAGTATTCAGACACTGGCAGAAATCTCTAATTGAGCTGACTTTATTTATAACCAGGCAGTGCATATTGAAACTGGTATCCTGGCTCTCTGTGCATCTTTAGGGAAGCAACACCAGCTCCTCTTTCGAAATTTGCAAACAAACTTGCAGTTGTTCTCAGTAGTTCATAGCAGGTGAAATCAAAGAGATATCACCAGTCGGATTGTGGGGAGTTACGCGTTTTGGTTCTATTGAGCTTGTTAGCAACCCAGTCTCCTGAAATCTTGCAAGTAGTACATTCGGAACATACTATACTATTGCAGCAATAGTCTCTCTTTTTTCATGTTGCAGGCTTTCTTCAGTTGTCCGGTAAACTCTGATTGCTTGTTCATATTTAAAAATGAGGCAATAGAAAGACTGACCTGGATCTTGGTGAGGGTGGATGTGACCTGCTAACTGGGTGAAAGGGCAGGGGGACAGTCATTACATAAGTGCCCTCAAACTTTGTCATTGTCCTTACAAGGCTGTGGGCAAGGCAGCTTGTGTCCCCTAGTTGATGTTTTCCTTTTTTCCTTTTGCCTGTCCCTGACATGCATGTGTGAGAGGAGACTATAGGCACCTAATTTCTCTGCTGCTTTGTGGTGGGGAGGTGGACTTGGGCATACACAGACCTTCCATTAACACCCTGTCTCCTGCCCCATCCTTTCTGCTTTCCCTGCCCTCTGAGTCTGCAGAGTAGATCTGTGACATCCAAGGTTGGGTTCAAAGCCACACATGCTCAGCACTGCTTTACTGACTACACCCCTCCATTCAGAGGTGTATTCAGGGGGCTTCTCTACTGGTGAACTTTTCCCATTCTCTTCCTAATGCTTTAAAATGTGGCTGTAAACCTATTAGTAACAGGGCAGTGAGTTTCTAAGTAAGTAAAATGAAGGGTTTATCATTCTGCTACATTTTGGGTGATGGTTCAGTTACTTTAAGGAATCCATGCCAGCTATTAACAGCAATTATCGTTTGTTAAAATAAAAATACAGGCTGGGTGTGGTGGCTCAAACTTGTAATTCTAGAACTTTGGGAGGCTAAGGTGCTTGGGAGGCTGAGGCAGGAGGATTGCTTGAGGTCAGGAGTTTAAGACCAGCCTGGGCAACATAGTGAACCCTGTATCTATATATGTATAAAAAAAAGCGCAATGTCACCATGGTATAAGTGAAATGGAAAGGTCAGTGATGAAATAGAAAGATCAGCACATAGGAGTAGCCTTCCTACTCTTGTTTTTATTATCTTCCTGTACATTCATTTTTTCCTACTCGATTGTGTGATACAACAACCTTATTTTAAAAAGTTCCAGCTGGGATTCAGATGCTTAATAGGTGCTATGTTTCCTGCACTCTCCTCACCCCATCAGGTAGCCACTAACAGAATTGGAAATTAGAAACTTAAAGTTTAAAGTAAGATTAATTATTATCCTCTGTTTTATTTACTTGAATTAGTTATGTTAGTGAATATCAGGGCCTATAGATTTGGAAATTTAAGTCTTTTTAAAAAAATAAAAGTAGGTCCCTGACTAGCATTTCTTTTAATATGTTAATTAACTCAGAAATAAATATCTTTCAGTAAAATATAAGAAGGAACTCTAGATGGCTAAGAAACATATTAAAATATATTTAAGCTCATTAGTAGTAAAATGCAAATCAAAACTAATAATAATAAGGTATCTTTTGCTTATAAAGTTAGCATCAGCTTTGCAGAATGATAACGCTCAGTGCCACAAGGGAACAGGTGGAAAGGATTGAAAACAGGGATGTTTCTGGAGGAAAATTTGATGATAAATATAAAAAGCCTTAGTTATGCATATGATTTATCAAACAGTTTTGCATTTAGGAGCTTATCCTAAACTAAGAAACACTCATGTTTGAAAAAGATATAACTGAAAGAATGTTATAATAGTGCTATTCATTTACCAGAAGTCGGGACCAATCTAAATATCCAAAAATGGGAAATTGCTATAATCCCTTATGGTGTACATAAATGGAAATCATATACCCAAAATAATTTAGAATGTCTAGTAAATGGGAAAATTCTCACAAGACATAGTCAGAAAAACAGATAAAGCCTATGGGAGAATATTGATAATTTGATTCCATTTTTGCAAAAGAGAATCTGAAAAGTTATGCAGGCAAAGTTTATTGTCAAAAAGAAAAAAAAAAGAATTTTTCTTTTTTCTTTTTTTTTTTGAGATGAAGTCTCGTTCTGTTGCCCAGGCTGGAGTGTAGTGGCGAAATCTCTGCTCATTGCAACCTCTGCATCCCAGAGGTTGCTCCCGGAAGGTGTCTAGGAGTTGCTTCTCTCTCTGGTTTCTCTTCCTGTCCTTCTTTTCCCCATGTGTCTCTGCCCTCTTCCCCAAGTTTCAGATCCTTGCTAGTAGGACTTCATCTTAGAATTTCTTTCTAGCAATTCCCTGCCTCAGCCTCCTGAGTATCTGGGACTACAGGTGCATGCTGTTACATTTGGCTAATTTTTTTGTATGTTAGTAGAGATGTGATTTCACCGTGTGGCCCAACTCCTGAGCTCAGGCAATCCACCCTCCTCTACCTCCCAAAGTGCTAGGATTACAGACGTGAGGCACCGTGCCTGGCCAAAATTTTGTTAATAGACTTTATTTTTTTTAGAGCCGTTTTGGTTTATAGACATATGAACAGGCAACACAGAATTCCCACATATCTGCTTACCTCCCACCCAGTTTCTCCTATTATTAACATCTCGCTTTAGTGTGGTGCATTTGTAACAGCTAATGAGCCAATATTGATACGCTATTATTAAAGTCCTTGGTTTACATTAGTGTTTGTTCCTAATGTTATACACTTTATGGATTTGACAAATGTATAATGATGTGTATCCACCATGACGATATCATACAGAATAGTTTCTCTGTCCTAAAATTCCTGTGCTCCAACTGTTTATTACCCACTCTCCCTAAGTCTCTGGCAACCACTGGTCTTTTTACTCACTCCATAGTTTGTCTTTTCCAGAATGCCATAAACATGGAATATGTAGCCTTTTCAGACTGGCTTCTTTCTCTTAGCAATATGCATTTATGATTCCTCCATGTCTGTTCATGGCTTGATAGTTCATTTCTTTTAATCACTGATTAATAATAGTCAATTGTATGGATGTCTCAGTTTGTTAATCTGTACACCTATTGAAGGACATCTTGGTGACTTCCAAGCGTCACAACTATAAATAAAGCTGTTATAAACATTAAAGTACATTTTTTATGTGTGTGGACGTAAGTTTTCAACTCATTTGGGCAAATAACCAGGGAGTGTGATTGCTGGCTCATGTGGTAGGAGTATGGTTTATTTTTTAAGAAACTGCTAAATGTCTTCCAAAGTGGCTGTATAATTTTTTTTTATTCCCACCAGTAATGAGTGAAATTTCTTACTGCTCCACATCCTTGCTGGCATTTGGTGTTGTAGTATGTTGGATTTTAGCCATTCCAGTGTTACGTAATGATATCTCCTTGTTTTGATTTGCAATTCACTAATGACATATGATTGAGCATCTCTTTATATGTTTATTTGCCATTTGTATATCTTCTTTGGTGAAGCATCTGTTCAAATCTGTTGCCTATTTGGGTACTTGTTTTCTTATTGTTGAATTTTACGATTTTTGGGAGTCTATTTTGGATACCAGTTCTTCATCAGATAAGAGTTCTGCAAGTATTTTTTCCAGGTCTGTGGGCTTTGTTTTATTCTCTGAACAATGTCTTCTGCAGAGCAGGTTTTAATTTTAATGATGTCTAACATATCAATTTTTCTTTCACAGATTGTGCTTTTGGTATCATATTTAAAATGTCATTGCCAAACCCAAGGTTATCTAGATTTTTTTGGATGTTATATTCTAGGAATTTTATAGTTTTGCATTTTATATTTGGGTCTATAATCCACTTTGAGTTAATCTGTATGAAAATGTAAGGTCTGTTTCTACATTCATTTTTTTTTTCTTGTGCCTGTCCAGTTGTTTCAACACTGTCTGTTGAAAAGACTACCTTTGCTTCATTGTATTGACTTTGCTCCTTTATCAAAGATCAGTTGACTATATTTGGGTGGGTGTATTTCTGAGCTCTCTATTCTTTCCCAGTTATCTGGCTGTCTGTTCTTTCACCAACATCACACTGCTTTGATTAGTCTAGCCTTTTAATAAGTCTTGAAGGGTAGTGTCAGTCCCACTTAGTTCTCTTTCAATTTTGTGTTGGCTATTCTGGGACTTTTACCTTTTTGTATAAACTTTAGTATCACCTTGTCGATATCTACAAAATAGCTTGCTGGGATTTTGATCGGGATTGTATTGAATCTATAGACCAAGGTGGAAAGAACTGGTATCTTGACAATACTAAGTCTTCTTATCCATCACTATGATTTGAATATGTCCCCCACATTTTCATGTGTTGGAAACTTAATTGCCATTGTAACAGTTTTAGGAGGTGGGGTCTTTCAGAGGTGACTAGAATGGATTAATGCTGTTATCTTGGAAGTAGGTTGGTTATTGTGAGAGTGGGCTCCTGATAAAATGATTAAGTTTGGTCCCACTTTTCTCTTGGTTTCATGTGCTCACTTGCCATATGATGCTTTCTGTCATGGCATGCCCCTCGTCAGATGCTGGCACCACGCTCTTGGACTTCCCAGTGTCCAGACTGTGATCCTAATTTCTTTACAAATAGCTCAGTCTGTGACGTTCTGCTCTAGCAGCAGAAAATGGATTAAGACATTCATATAAATGGAATAATTTTCCATTTATTTAGATCTTTGAATTCTTCCACCAGTATTTGCAGTTTCTTCATATAGATCCTGTACATTAAAAAATTTATAGCTGTTTCGTTTTTTGGTGCTAATATAAATAATATTGTCTTTAAAATTTTAAATTTCAATTATTTCATGCTGGTAACAAACTTATTTCTAAGAGATCATAGCCATATCGGAGGATGGGAACAGACATCTTTTCTCTTACCTATCAAGTTGTTAAATAAAATATTTTGTAGTAGTTGAATTAAAATATGTGTCAAAATTTCATGTTAACATTAAAGGAAAAAGCTTTAATATATTCAAAAAACTCACTTTTCAAAGACACATTTTAGGGGAAAAGAGAATGATCAGATAGTCATTTTTAAACTGTGTACTAAAAAGTTATAGCAAAAAAGAAAGGAATATTTGTCCAAAAAATATTTGTTCCAACGGGCACACATTTGAGAAAGCAAGGGCGCACTCTTAATGACCACACTGAGACAAACCTGAGACTGTCCACTGCACCCAGCGATGTGTGGCCACTAGTCCCTTGAAGGACAGTGCAGATCATGATTCATGATTTCCTAGACCTAGTTTTAATCCCATCAAACTTGATCAAAAAATTGTGTAAGCATTTTATCAGAAATACTGTTTTCCTTTCACAGTGAACTGAATCACACCATACAAAAAGTTCTGTCCCAGGCTAGGCTTACCACAATTTTTCTTTGATATTGCCTTTGGATCCTTATGGAGTCAGCTTCCGGTAGGTGTCTAGGAGTCCCTTCTGTCTCTGGTTTCTCTTCCTCTCCTTCTTTTCCCCATGTCTCTCTGCCCTCTTCCCCAAGTTTCAGATCCTTGCTAGTGATACTCCATTGTAGTATTTCTTAATAGTATTAGGAATAATAACAGTAAATTCTTATAGAGAGATTAACATACAACAAATATTGCTCTAAATGCTATCCATACACTTACAGTCCATTGAAACAGATACTGTACATATCTCATTTTAGTTAAGGAAACGTAGTCTCAAAGAGGTTAAACAGCTTGTCTAATGTCACACAGATAATAAGTGGTGGATTTAAATACAGCAGCCTGGAGCCCCTACTTGTAACCACTTTGCTATCCCGAGGAGCATCTTTCATACAAATTTCTCTTTCTCATATGGAGCACTTTTCACCCAGGCAGGGTAAATAAGAAAGATGGGAGGGAAGAGGGATGGAAAACCATTGATCCACGTTGAAAAAGATATATCTGTCTTAGTCTGCTTGGGTTGCTATAACAAAATGCTATGAACTGGACTACTTAAAAACAACAATAATTCAATTTTTCACAGTTCTGGAAATGGGGAAGTCTAACATCAAGGTGCCAGCCGAGTTAGTTCTTGGTGAGGGCCCACTTCCTGGCTTGCAGATGGCACCCTTCTCGCTGTGTGTTCACATGGCCTCTTCTTTGTGTAGCAAAAGGATAATGGGAGGCTGGGCTGGTGGCTCATGCCTGTAATCCCAGCACTTTGGGAGGCCTAGGCAGGTGGATCACTTGAGGTCAGGCGTTCAAGACCAGCCTTGCCAACATGGTGAAACTCCATATCTACTAATAATACAAAAGTTAGCTGGACATGGTGGCACATGTGTGTAATCTCAGCTACTTGGGAGGCTCAGGCAAAAGAATTGCTTGAACCTTGGGGCAGAGCTTTCACTGACCCAAGATTGTGCCACTGCATTCCAGCCCGGGCCACAGAGTAAGACTCTGTCTCAAAAAAATGTATAAGGGGAGTTCTGGTGTCCTTTCTTTTCTTATAGGTACATTAATCTCATGAAGAGAGCTCTACCCTCATGACCTCATCTAAACCTACTTATCTCCTAGCGGCCCTATATCCCAATACCATCACATGATGGGTGGGGCTTCAACATCTGATTTTGGGGCAACATAAACATTCAGTTCATAACAACACCTTCACATATGATGTATCAAAAGAATGTTACGAACAAGTTAACACGGGTTGTCTCTGTGTAGAAAAACAAAAGTGATGTATTTTTGCATATTTGTATTTGTCTTCAAAAGATATTTTACTTTTATGTAGGAGAACATGTGTTGTTTTGTATTTGTCTTCAAAAGATATTTTACTTTTATATAGGAGAACACATGTTGTTAGAAGACCCCATAGTTTGATGATTTCCTAGAATTTGCTTCTTTCTCAGTTTTGCACTGAGGTATGAAACATCTCCCTGAATTCCAGAACAAAGTACTTACAATAAGCACCATCTTTTAAAATAGGTGAGGTGACATTGTGGCATTCAAATCTACACTGAGTGTTGGCTCTGGCCTTTAGGGAAATTACAAACCAACTGAGCTAAGCTTTCAGCCTAGGCAGGGGAAGTTTCCTTCATACATGCAGAGCATAATTATTGAATGCCCTTGCCATCCATTATTTCAGGTTCACTCCAGGACAAACCATAGATCATCCCCTCTCCTATTAAAGAACAAGCAGAAGAGGTTCCTGGGAATTACAATTAAGAGCAGCATAAATCAAACTGGAGAATTGCCTACAGTTTCAACCATTTGTTCAGATACTTTCCCCGTCTCTCATTTTTGCCTGCTTTTTCTTAATTCTATTTTTTTTTTTTTGTTAACATAGGATCCAATTATGGAGGAATGCTTTCTCTGTCATGAATCTAATAAACAAAAAGAAAAAAACTATAGCGCTAAAAAAGCTGCATTAGGAGCCCACATGCACCTAAAGAAAAAGAAAAGCAGTGAGGAAGTTTTCATAGAGGACAACCACACAGAGATGGCTGAAGCTATTCCCCAAAGGTTGCCAGTCTCTATGGTGTTATCTCAGAGGTTATTGGTTTTCCTAGACACTAAGACACATGAGCTCAGTACACAAAAGGTAGAAGTCTCATTTGTTATTAAGTCTACTTGATATCAAAATAACCATTTGCATTTTAGGAGGCTGAGGCAGGCAGATGGCTTGAGCTTAGGAGTTCAAGACCAGCCTGGGCAACATGGTGAAACTCCATCTCTACAAAGAACAAACACAAAAAAATCATTTAAATCACTGGAGAATTTAACTCAGTTCTGTGCACAAAACTCAATCCAACTAGTTTTGGGATCTTGACCTTTTGTATCCTATGTTCAGTAATTCTATATAAGAACTTGGATCCCATGCTGACAGGATGGAAACCAAAGGCCATTTTCCCAAGAGAATCTTTTCTATGTTTTAAAGTTCTTTGTTAATATTTCTCCCTGTCTGAAGACCAAAGGAAAAAGAAGAAATCTAAGCATTTTACTTCTCCATTAGTAGCATTGGGAATGTGTTGACATAGAATTTAGATCTTTTAGTTGTAAAGAGTCTCACCACATGGACACCTGGAGTTTTCAGGTTTCCCTTTCCTGAAGTGGGGTCTTCATGCAAAGTAAAACAGGATCAGAAAATTATAAATGCTTTCTGTGTCCTAGAGAATCAGGACCAGTCTTCTCACCTAGCTTTTTTTTTTTTTAATATATATTTTGTTGTGTTTTAGGTTTTGGGGTACATGTGAAGAACATGCAAGATTGTTGCATAGGTACATACATGGCAATGTGGTTTGCTGCCTTCCTCCCCATCACCCATATCTGACATTTCTCCTCATGTTATCCCTCCCCAATTCCCCACCCCTCACTGTCCCTCCCCTAGTTCCCCCCCCAGAGACCCCAGTGTGTGATGCTCCCCTCCTTGTGTCCACATGTTCTCATTGTTCAGTGCCCACCTGTGAGTGAGAACATGTGGTGTTTGATTTTCTGTTCTTGTGTCAGTTTGTGGAGAATGATGGTTTCCTACCTTTTTTATTCAACTGGCCTTGCTCTACTTCTCAGCTCATATGCTTGTCCCATCCCTGGAGTCATCCCTATTGTTCTGCAGGCCCTCCGTGTTTACTTCTGTCTTTGCAAATTCTCTAAGTGAAGAAGAGAATGGCTGTGTTTCTTGTAGGCATCCCTATGAAATTCTGCTATGCTTCAGAATCCAGCAAAAATTTCACAATATGTGTTCTTTTCTTATCTTTTTTTTTTTTTTTGAGATAGGGTATTGCTCTGTCACCCAGGCTGGAGTGCAGTGGCATGATCATAGCTCACTGCAGCTGCAGCCTTGGCCACCTGGGCTCAAGCAGTCTTCCCAGCTCAGCTTCCCAAGTGGCTGGGATCACAGACGTACATCACCATGCCTGGCTAATTTTTAAATTTTTTGTAGAGACAGGGTCTTGCTATGTTACCTGGGCTGGTTTTGAACTCCTGGGCTCAAGCGATCCTCTTGCCTTGGCCTTCCAGTGTGCTGGGATTACAGGTGTGAGCTACTGCACCCAGCCGCCATATCATTTTTTTGGATCATTCTGGTTTATACCATTCACTTATTGTTCAGAACCATGAAAAATTATATTTAGGGGTTCATTACTCAGAACAGTATTATTTATTTATTATCTGATTTATTTTTTTCATCTAAGAAAATAATATGATCCCCTACTGTCTGCTGTGTTCATAAGTGGATGCAAAAATGAAAGAGATGTAATTCTTCTCCTCAAGAAGCTTGGAGTCTCGTTGAAGAAACAGAAAAAGAAAGAAAAAGGCATAAAGCAGTGTGGGGGTTCATAGGAAGAAGACTTGAGATTTTTAGGGAATGGGAGAGGCCAATGATAAATCAGTGGAAGAAAATATGACATCACGACTTTGGGATTTTTATTATGACTTCCTGGCTATCTAGCTACAAAGTATGCTATTTGACGTTTATTTGTGAACTTCTCAGTGCTAGCTAGAAAGTAGTACTTTTATTCTAAAATATAATACACACAGAGAAGAGAACATAAAACGTAACCACATGGCTTAATGAATCGTTGAGATGAACATCTATGTAACTACCACCCAGGACTAGTAACTGAATGTTCCTAGCCACCAAAAGGCTCCTACATGCCCCTTCTAGATTGTGCTAGTCAGAATTCTCTAGCAAAACAGAACCTATAGGGCACACACACACACACTGAGAGAGAGGGAAAGAGAGAGAGAGAGAGAAAGAAAGAGAGAGATCAAGGATAAAAAGAATTGGCTCATGTGATTGTGTAGGCTGGTAACCCTGGAATCTGCAAACAGGTGTGCAGTTTAGAGACTGGGGGAAGAATGCAGCTAGACTCTGAAGGCAATCTGAAGGCAGAATTCTCTCATCCTCTGGGAACTTCAGTCTTTTTTTCTTAAAGGCTTCGACTGATTGGATGATGCCCCCCACGTTATGGAGGAGAATCTGATATACTCAGAGTCTACTGGCTTAAATGTTAGTCACATCTAAAAATAGCCTTCACAGAGACACTTATAATTGTATTTGACCAAATATCTGGAAACTATGTGGCCTAGCCAAGTTGACCATAAAATTAACCATCACAGAAGTCACAATTCCTTCCCTTCTTTCTTTGTTTTGCTTTATGTTTTTTTGAAACAATTTTTTATTTTTAATTTTTCTGGGTATATTGTAGGTGGATATGTTTGTGAGGTACATGGGATATTTTGGTACAGGCATGCAGTGCATAATAATCAGATCACAGAAAATTGAGCATTTATTCTTCATGCTACAAACAATCCAGTTATACTCTTTGCTATTTTAAAATATACAATTAAATTATTGTTGCCTATAGTTCCTCTGTTTTGCTTTCAAATACTAGGTCTTATACATTGTTTCCCACTATTTTTTGTGCTCGTGCTTTATAGTTTTATTACCTATGTATGCACCCCTAAAATCTGTTTAACTTTTCCTGATATAAATAAATATTTAGAGTAAATACATAAATATAATTATTCAGAATAAGTATAAATATGAATTATTCAGAGTAAATATTTTTGTGTCTGGCTTGTTTTGTTGAACATTTGCTTTTTAAAAAACTTTTTTCAGTTCAGGGGTACATGTGCAGGTTTGTTATACAGGTAAACTTGTGTCACATAGGTTTGTTGTGCAGATTGTCTCATCACCCAGGTAATAAGCCTAGCACCCATTCGTTATTCTTATTGATCCTCTCCCTGCTCCCAGCCTCCAC
Organism: Alouatta palliata; assembly: GCA_004027835.1. Lineage (NCBI taxonomy): Eukaryota > Metazoa > Chordata > Mammalia > Primates > Atelidae > Alouatta > Alouatta palliata. The sequence goes on from PVKV010030905.1 coordinate 14,578, forward strand.
CCTCCAGTAGGCTCCAATGTCTGTTTGAATGTTTAATTTTTCAGATTCATCCATGTTGCTGTATGTAGCAATAGTTTCTTCATTTTCTTTGCTGTGTAATATTCCACCAAATGAGCATGCTGTAGTTTATCAGTTTCTTTGTTTTTTGCCAGTTTATCTATTTTTCTGTGAGCATTTTAGTTTCACTTTTGGCCTATTACCAACTGTAATGCTACTCTGACCGTATCATAGAGTGCATAAACATGCATTTCCATCCAGTAATTACTTCAGAATAGAATTGTTAAGTTGTAGGGGGTCTGCATCTAAAACTTGATTAGATAATGACAGACTATTTTCCAAAAAACTGGAATCAGTTTACTCTCTCACTGGTGGTGTGTGAGATTTCGTCTTCCTCTCTCTTCTTTTTTTCCTTTTCCTCCCCATCCTGTTCGCTCACTTGTCTACCACGAGTCAGGTACTGTACCCTATTGCATACTTTATTTCATCTCAAGGAGTAGTGATATTTTTATAATAGATGTTCAGTAAATATGTTGCCAAACTAATTGAAAGGCTGAATTTGTAACTCAAATATTTTTCATGTCCATTAGGGTGGTAGCTTGAAAAAATAAAATATCATGCACTTAGTTATTTTGGAGAAAATGAAGATTTTCAGGCAGATTTTAATTCTGCCTGAGGACTGCCTAAGAGAATTGCATACATGTGACGGTACATGTGTGTGCATTTATGGGAGGGAGAGTGTGTGGCACTAGGGCATGTCCTGTGCCTGGGGCACCCCTATCCCTGGTTTATGGAATGATAACAGAGATGCTGCCATCATCTGTAGTGTCCCTTCCTCCACTCCTCCTCCCAGCTTCTGAGTCTTCTTCTCCTTTATTGCACAGATCCTGTCTGCAGTAAAGCCAGGCTCTTGCTCTCTCCAAGAAGTGATGGAAGATTTTCCAGGTTCTGGAACTCTCTTGGTTCTGAATTTATCCACTTACTTCTCTTTAATTCATCTTGTCTCCTGCTCTTTCTGGGCCTTGATCTGCACGAATTAATCTGATGAACAATTTGGATTCCAGTACTTTGCTCAAGATTTAAAACTCTACTACAGTGATTTAAAAGAAATATGGTCACATATAGGAATTTTTTGTGTAGTGGGGATTTCCAGTTTTTTCTTATTTCTTGAGCACTTATGATGTTAGTTACTGTTGATTAAACTGCTCTAATTTGCATAGAGTAAGTGACAGCAAGAAGATTGGCCAATAATTCCATTCTGTATTTTAGGTATTCTTGGGAATGACAGAGAGAAAAATATGTAAATATATGTGATATTTCATAAAATGAGAAAAAAACACAGACCACCAATGAACACAGGTACAACATTCAGGGGTTTCAAACATATTAACTTACATTTTTTTTTTCTTTCATATGAGTAAGCTATGCTCTTTGAGTTCAAATGACTTGTCCAAAATCAACAGCTAGTTGCTAAGAAAATTAGGCCATCTAATTATTATTATTATTATTTAAATGGAGTCTTCTTTCTCTGTCGCCCAGGCTGGAGTGCAGTGGTGCAATCTCAGCTTACTGGAACCTCTGCCTCCCAGGTTCAAGTGACTCTCCTGCCTCAGTCTCCTGAGTAGCTCTGATTACAGGGATGTGCCACCATGCCCAGCTAATTTTTGTATTTTTAGTAGAGATGGGGTTTCACCATGTTTGCCAGGCTGCTCTCGAACTCCTGACCTCAGGTAATCCACCTGCCTTGGCTTCCCAAAGTGCTGAGATTACAGGTGTGAGCCACTGTGCCCGGCCTACGTCTTCTAATTCTAAATTCGCCCTCCATTTAACACTCCTTATCTTAGCAAGAAAATGTGAAGAAATAGCATTACACTACTATGATTGCTGAGAAGTAAAGAATTAGAATTAAGGAATTCATTTTTTTTGTTGTTTATTTTCTTTACTTCTCTTAAAGGACTCACTTTAGAAGTCTATCCCATTATTCCCAAAATGAGGTCATTATTTGAACAACTTGTAGTTTTTTTTTCACACTTGCTACCATTTCAAACTGTCAGTTTATAAGACTTGTAAGAAAAATAAATTAAAATTTTCTCACTTTCTTTGGAAGCCACATGATAGTTCCCAGATACTTCATTCACTTCAGGAACCAGGACCATTCTGAAAAACTATTAGTTGTTTCCCAAAATCAAACCCACTCTCTATGGATGAATATTTACTACCACTAAAAATATTGAAGACACAGGTGCCTCACGGGCTCATTTCAGTGGTTTTCCAGTTGTGTGCCTTGAGATGCTAGTATTTATGAACATATCTGAGGGTTTTATCAAGGGGGAGAAGCAACTGTGTGCCTCATTTTAACTAGACATTTTCTATTTTCTATATTGGGCTTGCATACGTTATTTATTTTGGAGGAAAAGGAGTTGCTAAAAATCAATTTGTGAGATGCCCTTCTTAAGTCCTTCAGCCCCTTCCAACACGTTCTCCCTCTCCCTTGCCTGATGCCTCTTCATAGCATTTATCCACCTAATGCATTTCTTTGGCTACTCATCAGCTCTGTACCCACTAGAATGTAACCTCTGTGAGTGGGGAGCTTTGTTTTGTCGTTGCACCCTCACCACCTAGAAAGGTGCCAACACAGAGTAGATGCATAAGAAGTATTCAGTGAAGGAGAGCATGAACGATGTACTGAGTGGCTACTGTTTTTGGAGGCAGCGAGGGGGCTCTTCCATACCCTCGTGTCATATTTATGAGTTGTTCTGCCCCTACTCACAGATAGTGTGAGGAAGAGGGACAATGGCAAGGGAGATTTCACCATGAGACCTTTAACCCACCCCCCACCCCTGCCCCTCTAGATTATGCATTCTTTGTGGGAGTCAGAGACTAAAAGAACTCGATAGTAGTACATTTTGAGGATTGCAGTTTTATACGTGCTCCATCTATTCCCACTATCAGAGAGCCGGGTGCTGGAAATAAAATTTTGATGACATTTTAGCTTAACAGAATCACATCAGATAAAAGCTTCCTAGACGTGGAAATTGATCCAGAAGCTGAATATATCATCTCCTCGCCAGCTGCAGATTTGGGAATAAAATTCAGCCAGTACCCCAGTGGAGAGAGTTCAGGGACAAGGATTGTCCACACACCTTAAGTCTTAGTAAACACTGAGTCCAGATGGATATCTTCTCTTTATCGAATAAGTCAATAGCAAACATTTCATCATGGGGCTTATGAAATCCTACTGCAAAAGATGGGAGAGAAAACATCCTTCCGATGATTCTGATGGAGAGGAAAGTCGAAAACAACCTGCTGCAGAAGTAGGACATTTTAGGGAGCAATTTGTATAATAGGATGCAAGAAGACATGGCTTTAGTGACATGAGATTTATTATGGACAGAGATTTATTATGGGAGAACATGCCGCAATGAAAATCTAAGAGGACGAGACAAAAAGGCAGTTGGATAAATTAAAGAATCACTGAAAAGCAATTAAAATGCAACAGCTGAATTACAAGCCACACTGAAGGCAGGTTGGACACGGAAACAATGGAACCACTGAAGTGGAGAACACATGTGCTAATCCCTTCTGGAATGCACAGAAAAAGTACAGGGACTTTTAACCATATTGGTGTCGGAGTGGATAATAACTATTGAGGATAGCAAAGTGAGTCAGGCTCAGAAATGTAGATATTCCCAAGGAGGAAACAAAACAATGGAATGGAAGCAATCATCAGTGATTTGATTGAACCAACTCTGCCAAATTTGTTCCAAAGAGGACATATTTATTATATTTAAGGAAAAATCAGTGAAACGTCTCCCTCCCTCCTTACAGTTCTTTGTTTTTTTTTTTTTTTTTGAGAGGGAGTCTTGCTCTGTTGCCCAGGCTAGTGTGCAATGGCGTAATCTTGGCTCATTGTGACCTCTGCCTCCTGGGTTCAAGCCATTCTCCTGCCTCAGCCTCCTGAGTAGCTGGTATTACAGGCTTATGTCACCATGCCCAGCTGATTTTTGTATTTTTAGTAGAGATGGGGTTTCACCATGTTGGTCAGGCTGGTCTTGAACTCCTGACCTCATGATCCTCCTGTCTCAGCCTTCCAAAGTGCTGGGATTACAGGCGTGAGCCACTGGATCCAGGCCCTCCTTATGGTTCTTATGCTTGTAGCAGTGTAATGGAGTGAGATCCATGTGCCTAGGGTCTCAGGTGGTACCATCTTGGAAGAGGCGTGCATAATACACAAATGTGAGCCATTTGTGAGCCAACCACATTATCTTTAGTCTTTCTAGAAGGTCCAATTCAGTGGCTTCTTGTTTCTTTTTTCCTTTTTTTTTTTTTTGAAGAGACAGTGTCTTTTTGTCACTCAGGCTGGAGTGTAGCGGTACAATCATGGCTCACTGCAGACTTGAATTCCTGGACTCAAATGATCCTCCTGCCTCAGCCTCCTGGACTGTAGGTATGTACCACCATGCCCAGCTAATTTTTAATTTTGTTTGTATTTTTTGTAGAAATGGGGCCTCACTATGTTGCCCAGGCTGGTCTGGAACTCCTGGACTCAGTGATCCTCCCATCTTGGCCTCCAAAAGTGCTGAGATGACAGGTGTGAGCCACGACACCCAGCCAATGGCTTCTTGTTAACTTTAAACTGCTACAGTTTAATCCTACCTAAAATTCAGTGGCTATGAATTTTAAGACTCATAGGATTCTCCAGAGAAATGGAAACACAAAATTCTGATTTTATCTATATAATTTATTATATTGTAAGGAGTTGGCTGATGACATGATGGAAATTGTCAACTGCCAAGATCTGTAGGGTGAGTTGGCAGGCTGGAGACAAAGGAGAGCCAGGGGTGTAGTTTGAGTGTGAAGGTCAGCAGGACCAAGACCCAGGAAGATCCCGTGTTTCATTTTGTATCTGAAGGCAGGAAACTGCTGATATCCCAGTGAAGGGTCAGGCTTTTTGTTCTATTTAGGTCTTTGACTGACTGGACAAGGCCCACCCACATTAGCAAAGGCAATGTAATTTACTTAGTTTCCTGATTCAAATGCTAATGCCATCCACCCTCACACTGATACCCAGAATAATGTTTGGGTACCTTGTGGTCCAACCAAGGTGATACATAAACTTAGCGATCACAGAGGCCTTGCCTGTCTCTGATCACATATGCCGATTCTTAATGTCTTTTACCTTCTGTGCTTGGGAGAGGGAAGGGACTAGAGTGAATTTGAAATAGCTCAGAAACACAGGGCCCAAGTCTCCTCTATGTCTCAGTGGCTATGAATTTTAAGAATCATAGGATTCTCCAGAGAAATGGAAGCATACAGTTGTGTTTTTAACTATCTGATGTAAGGAATTGACCCATGACATAAAGGAAATTGACAAGTCCCAAGATCTGCAAGGTGAGGCAGCAGGCTGGAGACCCAGGAGAGCCAGTGATATGGTTGCAGCGTAGAGACCTGGGAATTGGCAGGGCCTCTGAGACACTGTCCATAAGAAAAAGCATCTCTTGAGAATCAAATCATAAAAACCCGCCTCCCTCCCGGACTGTGGTAGGTAGGCTCTGACTGATAGAATTTGCCTCTGGGAAGTGTGGGCTGAGCTTCTGACACAGCAGCAACGTTCACGTCAAACACACACCACTGGCATAGACACCTGTTACTTAGTCTTAACTGCATGCTGAAACTCCTGGGGAACCTCAGAAAATACAAATACTGGGGTTCCACCCAGAAATTCTGAATTAATTAATCTAGATATGGCCTGGGCATTGGGATTTAAAATAATTATACACAGTAGTTTTCACTTTTGTGAATTTCTTTTTTTTTATTTTTATTTTTTATTGCATTTTAGGTTTAGGGGTACATGTGAAGAACATGCAAGATTGTTGCATAGGTACACACATGGCAGTGTGATTTGCTGCTTTCCTCCCTATCACCTATATCTGGCATTTCTCCCCATGCTATCCCTCCCCAACTCCCCACCCCCCGCTGTCCCTCCCCTTTTTCCCCCCAACAGACACCAGTGTGAGATGCTCCCCTCCCTGTGTCCATGTGTTCGCATTGTTCAACACCCGCCTATGAGTGAGAATATGTGGTGTTTGATTTTCTGTTCTTGTGTCAGTTTGCTGAGAATGATGGTTTCCAGGTTCATCCATGTCTCTAAAAAGGACGCGAACTCATCGTTTTTGATGGCTGCACAGTATTCCATGGTGTATATGTGCCACATTTTCCCTGTCCAGTCTATCATTGATGGGCATTTGGGTTGGTTCCAAGTCTTTGCTATTGTAAACTGTGCTACGGTGAACATTCGTGTACATGTGTCCTTATAGTAGAATGATTTATAGTCCTTTGGATATATACCCAGCAATGGGATTGCTGGGTCAAATGGAATTTCTATTTCTAGGTCCTTGAGGAATCGCCACACTGTCTTCCACAATGGTTGAACTAATTTACACTCCCACCAACAGTGTAAAAGCGTTCCTGTTTCTCCACATCCTCTCCAGCATCTGTTGTCTCCAGATTTTTTAATGATCGCCATTCTAACTGGCGTGAGGTGGTATCTCAATGTAGTTTTGATTTGCATTTCTCTAATGACCAGTGATGATGAGCATTTTTTCATATGTTTGTTGGCTTCATGTATGTCTTCTTTTGTAAAGTGCTGTTCATATCCTTTGCCCACTTTTGAATGGGCTTGTTTGTTTTTTTCTTGTAAATCTGTTTCAGTTCTTTGTAGATTCTGGATATCAGCCCTTTGTCAGATGGGTAGACTGCAAAAATTTTTTCCCATTCTGTTGGTTGCTAATTCACTCTAATGACTGTTCCTTTTGCTGTGTAGAAGTTGTGGAGTTTGATTAGGTCCCATTTGTCTATTTTGGCTTTTGTTGCCAATGTTTTTGGTGTTTTGGTCATGAAGTCCTTCCCTATGCCTATGTCCTGAATGGTTTTTCCTAGATTTTCTTCTAGGGTTTTTATGGTGTTAGGTCTTATGTTTAAGTCTTTAATCCATCTGGAGTTAATTTTAGTGTAAGGTGTCAGGAAGGGGTCCAGTTTCTGCTTTCTGCACATGGCTAGCCAGTTTTCCCAACACCATTTATTAAACAGGGACTCCTTTCCCCATTGCTTGTTTTTGTC
>PVKV010030906.1:0-21692 GCA_004027835.1 Alouatta palliata
TGGAGTGCAGTGGCGCGACCTCGGCTCACTGCAGCCTCCGCCGCCCGAGTTCAAGCAATTCTCCTGCCTCAGCCTCCCGAGTAGCCGGGACTACAGGCGCGCGCCACCACGCCCAGCTAATTTTTTTGTATTTTTAGTAGAGACGGGGTTTCACCATGTTGACCAGGATGGTCTCGATCTCTTGACCTCGTGATCCGCCTGCCTCGGCCTCCCAAAGTGCTGGGATTACAGGCGTGAGCCACCGCGCCCGGCCTCTCAGCTCTTAATATGTTCTTCATTGCGTGCTCTCCTAGAATTGAGCTGAGCCTTTTAATTAGTTGCTCTTTGCCTGCAGCGGCATGTCAAGCTTTGTCAGTAGAGGGCGCTGGAGGGACACGAGAGGAGAAGGGTTTCTCTTCCCAGTCTGGTGCACTCCTCTTGGCAGGCTCCTGTGGCCATGAGGGCCATGCTCCTGCAAGGCTCCCAGCTTCTGCAATGTCTGGCAGCTCCAGCAGCATGTGTGGCTTCTGCAGCACCAAGTCCAATTCCCAGCCATCAGTAGCTTTTTTTGGAAGCCCCCTGGGCAGCTTTGCAGGAGTTTGTGGCCAGTGCGGCACTGTCCTGGGAACAGCTTCCCCTCACATTTTCTCCTGTGGCTTTGCAGAAGGTTCCGAGGCATGATGTGTCACTGTGGGTGATTCCTCTGATACCTCAGAGAGCAGATTTCCAGCTGCTTCTGCCAACCTGGCACCTCAGTGACTTCTCTGCCATGATCTCTCCCATGAGAGATCTCTCTGCCACGATCTCTCCTGTTTGGATCGTAGTCCTGACAGGGACCTTCTCCTGGCATGCATTATTTCAGCCCTAAGTGTGATGGCTGTGCCTCTATCTGCCATTCCTGCATTTTTCTCTTTTCTTTTTTTTTAATTTTTTTAAAATCTTATTTTATGGAACGCTTCACAAATTTGCGTGTCTTCCTTGTGCAGGGGCCATGCTAATCTTCTCTGTATCGTTCCAATTTTAGTATGTATGCTGCCAAAGCAAGCACCATTCCTGCATTTTTCAAGAGTTCTCTCTACTTCCTAGTTGGGCCTATTACTTCAATCCCATTAAAGTTAATTCTCTCTTTTTTTTCTTTTTTTGAAACTGAGTCTCACTCTGTTGCTAGGCTGGAGTGCAGTGGTACAATCTCAGCTCACTGCAACCTCCGCCTCCTGGGTTCAAACAATTCTCCTGCCTCAGCTTCCCAAGTAGCTGGGCCTACAGGCACATGCCACCATGCCCAGCTAATTTTTGTATTTTTAGTAGAGATGGGGTTTCACTATGTTGGCCTGGATGGTCTCGATCTCTTGACCTCGTGATCTGCCTGCCTCGGCCTCCCAAAGTGTTGGGATTACAGGTGTGAGCCACTGCACCCAGCATAATTTTTGTATTTTTGGTAGAGATGGTTAGTCAGACTGGTCTTGAACTCTGGACCTCAAGTGATCCACCAGGCTCGGCCTCCCAAAGTGCTGGGATTACAAGCGTGAGCCACCGTGTCTGGCCTAAAGTTAACTCTCTATGGGAAACATTCCTTGTACAAATTATTGTGTGGTTTCTGTCTCCTGATTGGAACCTGACTAGCACAGCTTTGCTGCCTACTCTTGGTCATAATGATTGCATATCTGAAATATTATTTTCAATTTTGGGAAAACATCTGTCAAGTTTCGTATATGAGTTGTAAGATTCCAGGGCATTTCATGGGTTTTGTGCTTAAAAACACTTTGAATGAATGGCAGGTGTCCTCTGTGAAGTGGTGCTCTACAAGCATTGTGTGTCAATGTCAGCATTTCATGTCAAATTGCAAAGAAGTTCCACCCTGTTCCCATATATTCATAGGATTCATTAGTTGGATTATCCAAGAATCCAAAAGCTTACTCATTGTTTCTATTCAAAATTTATCTTTTCTTCTGAATCAATTGCTGCTTTTTTATGTGATCTGAAAGGGTTTTGTTACAATTTACTTCTTAATGTCCAAATAACTTATATCGATTTTGTCATCTTTGTTACTTTTGTTCCAGATTTTGTTAATTTCAAATTGATGACAAAAGAGGGTATCTTGTTCATCCAAATCAAGAGTCTATAATTTCTCACTGGTTTTATTACAATGTTGCAAAACAATTTTTAAAAAATTGTAGCTAAAAGGATGGTATTCAAGTTTTACCAAATATACCATTCCCATCAAAAAAGAAGCCTGGGCAATACAGTGAGACTCTGTCTGTACAAAATAAAAAATAAATTAATAAAATTAGCCAGGCATGGTGCTGCATGCCTGTAGTCCCAGCTACTAGGGAGGCTGAGCTGGGAGGATCGCTTGAGTCCGGGAAGTCAAGGTTTCAGTGAGCTGTGATCATGCCACTCTACTCCAGCCCGGGTGACAAAGTGAGACCTTGCCTCAAAAGATAAAAAATAAATAAATAAATAAAATAAAAAAGAGAACATGTGCCCTGTGTACTCTGCTGAAGGGGATGCAGCGGCCACTCCAACATTGCCTGCTACAGACAAGTCAGAACTTATGACGGTTTTTCTGGGCTGTACGGAACTTCCATGGCACTCACTAAGGCCTCCAGCTTTGGAAGTTCTTCATCTATCACCACATACATTCAGTCTTCATGGACCTAGGGAAACCCTCTCACCAGGCAAAAATCTCCTCCCATTCCACAGCAGGAAATGCCAGACACTCACTCTGTTACCCTCCCTGGCCATGGCAGGACCTGCACACGTCAAAGCTCCATCTGTGAGTCGCACCCTCCCAGACCACAAGCCAGACGCTAGTGGCTGGAGGAGGTGGGGACTCTGCAGACTCACTTGGTTATGATGGGGCTTCAAGGTTTCCAGAGGTTGCTGCAAAGCCAGTTCCAGCCCCATCCCACCCCCAACAATAAAGGAGGTCACATCGTGTGGCTGCTGAGGCTAGATCACGAAACAGGGACAGTGGCCTGAGGAATGTGGCAGCTGCCCACGATTGGCAAGGAGGTGGGAGGGAGCTGCAGAGACACGGCCCCTCTCCTCACTCTGAGCGTGCGCTGGGGCCAGCCCTGAGACATGGAGCAGGATTGAACCTGGGGTGGGGTGGGGTGGGGTGGGGAGAAAGGAGAATAACCAGCCCGACAGGGCTTGGAGCTGAGAAGTGTGAAACCACGTGTGAAAGCTTCCCTGGATGACCCAGACGAGGGACGTTGATCCAGGAGGGTCTGAGCAGCAGATGGGGAATCGCACGCTCACGCGGTCCTGTAAGTGGGTGCAGAGGGACCCCTTCCTGCGGGTCATTCCTCTCGGCGCTTGGACACACGCACTTCCCATAGATGCCAGCAAGCCATGGCCTGCAGGCAGGATGGGAGGGCGCCCACCCTTGGGGTGCTTTCTGGCTGTGCCCTGATGAAGGCTACACCCACACATCTCAGAGTGTGATTCGTAGAATACTAACAAATGTAAATGCTGCAATCAGGGCTCTGAAAATAATGTCGCTGGAATTATTGAGGGAAATTTACAAGTTAAATAGCCTAAAAGGCTGCAAATGAAAATGACATTAAATTGGCAAGGACTTGGGGAGCACAGGAATGATTTGTCTTTCCTTAAATAAGAAAGTGGTCAGAGCCTGGGTTCCAGAGCCAAGGCAGGATGGAGGGACCCCAGCCTCAGGACAGAACTGGATAGAGGCCCATCCTCCCTGGCCCTGGGCAGGGCGTCTCTTCCACCAGCTGTGGTCCCTGCTGAGGTACATGGGTTGGGAGGCTGCTGAGCGCTCAGGTCCCACATGCAGTCCACGGGGCACAGGACCCAGGGCTCTGGTCTCACTGATGCCGCTCTCTGGCAGCTGGGCTGCAAGCATCCACAGCCAGAGCAGCCGGGCAGGCAGGAGGCGGAAACCAGGCAGTGCTCGTGGGCCATGCACTGGTTTCCCTGGGCTTCCTACTGGTTTGAACAACAGAGATACATGGTCTCCTGGTTCTGGAGGCCAGAAGTTTGACATCATCGTGTCGGCAAGGCCAGGCTCCCTCACAGGGCACGAGGTTCCGAAGGCTCCCTCCCAGCTTCCAGAGGCATCACTCCCTCAATCTGCACATGGCCTTCTCCCTGTCTGCCTGTCTGTCCCTGTCTGCCTGTCTGTCCCTGTGTGACTGTCTGTGTCCAAATTTCCCCTCTTTAAAAGGACACAGCCATATTGGAATCAGCACCTGCCCTAAGGAGCACAGCTTATCTCCATCATCGACATCAATCCTGTTTCCAAGTAAGGTCACACTCACAGATATGGGGGGTTAGGACTTTGGCATCTTTTGGGGGACACAATTTAACCCATAAGAGGCGGCTACTCCACACAAGTGAATTTGGCCAGTTCTGTGTATTTGGCACTGTGCCAGCCTCCGAGAGGAGGGGGGGTGAATAAGATATTGAGTAAGACGGAGCTGACCCTAGCCTCAGAAGTAAGTGCCGCCACCCTCACTTACCAGCAACCTGGCAAAACTGGAAGACCAAGGCGTTTCTGAACAGAACCTGGCTCCATGTCTGTCTGGGAGGTGTCTGTTCCCAGGGCTGCTCAGGGCCCTCAGGTAGGGGACAGTCCTGAAGACCCTGACCCTCAGAGATCCCAGAGAACAGAGAATAGGGGGAACTGAACAGATGGAGAGCACGCATAATGACCCTGAGCATTTCCATCTTCAACTTGAGCTCAAGATGCAGATCCCGAGTCAAATGGCAAATGGCAAATGGCAACCCCTCCCCTGTGGCCCGCTGTCCCCTCTGCCACAACGAGACACCCTGCGATGCCCCTGAGCTAAGGGCAGGTGAATGTCTCCCAGTGTTTACTCCTGGAAGGCTGCCCCTCCCCATGGGGACAAAGGGAGTGAGGGTCTAGAAACCTGGGTTCTAAACCCAGCCCTGTCACCAATGAGCCTTGGGACCTTGGGCCAACCCCATCCCCCTCTGGCCTCTGCTCAGAGGCTAGGCGGCCCTAAGGTCCCTTCTGGTGTCACCATTCCGACTCTGGGGAGCACAGGAAGGGAATTTGTGAATCCCCACAAGGGAATCTACACAGGTAGGACCGTCTGCCCTTCTGTTCCCTGGAGGAAGCAGGATGTGTCTTACCTTTACCTGCTTATCGTTCTTTACCTGGTGGGCCTCAGCTGCTCAAGCCTCCTGGGTGTGATTGGGCTCAGCTGAATACAGTGAGGCCATTGTTTTCTCCAGGGGCGTCTCAGATAAGAGGCAGAGGCTGGCTCAAGCAGCCTTCACAATAGGGATCAGCCCTTATCTTTAGGATTGGGTCAGCCCCATCTCCCGACCCAGGGCACAGGCACCCACACACCTCAAGGTTATTACAAGCTCAGTGTTTCCTGCCCCTCAGAGACTCCAGCGTGCTGTCTGTCCATCTTTTACAAACCAGATGAAGTTTCATCTCCTCCATGAAGGCTTCCTGGATACACCTTTTTTTTTTTTTTTTTTTTTTTTTTTTTTAAGGAAAGGTCTTGTTCTATCACCCAGGCTGTTGGAGTGCAGTGGCGCCATCTTGGCTCACTGCAACCTCCACTTCCCAGGCTCAAGTGATCTTCCCACCTCAGCCTCCCTAGTAGCTGGGAGGGCAGATGCACACAACTATACCCGGCTAATTTTTGTTTTGTTTTGTTTTTGTTTTGTAGAGATAGGGTTTCACCGTGTTGCCCAGGCTGGTCTCGAACTCCTGGGCTCAAGTGATCGCCCACCTTGGCCTCCTCAAGTGCTGGGATTACAGGCGTGCGCCACCGCGCCCAGCACTCCCGGGTAGATCTTCATGCAGCCAAACCAGTATCAACATCTGCCCCATCGCGGCCACCGTACTTCCTGCCTGGACCGTATACTAAAGTTCACATCATCTTCTATGCGCTATTTAAACAGCTTCATCTGCCCCATCGCGGCCACCGTACTTCCTGCCTGGACCGTATACTAAAGTTCACATCATCTTCTATGCGCTATTTAAACAGCTTCATCTGCCCCATCGCGGCCACCGTACTTCCTGCCTGGACCGTATACTAAAGTTCACATCATCTTCTATGCGCTATTTAAACAGCTTCAAACAGACAAACTGCGAAATGCCACCACCACGTGCCTTGCTTTGGGTCTCATTTCACTTATTGTGTTAAATGCTACCCAGGACTTTTCCTTCTGCAGGCAGCATCCTCAGGTCTGGGGAATTTTCATGTTTGTTTACAAGTAACTTCCTTCCTATTACATACGTGTTTTCCCAAAACTCCAACTTGTACATCCTGGATTTATCTTCTACTTGTAATTTCTCTCCTGAATTCTCAGAGTTGAAAATCATAAAATGCATATTGAAAGGATGTCCCAAATATTCTGTACAATGGAAAATTAGGTCCGTCCAAAGCACATTGTCATGAACTCTGGGGATATTGAGAGTACAGAGAAGACTCTACAAGCTTCCGATCTTACACATAACAGATAGATATGACAGGAAGGCTGAAGGATAAGAGTGGCCCCAGACTTCTCATCTACATCACTAGAAGGTAGCCATGCCTTCAACTCTCTGAGGGGACTGGGTGAAGTGGCTCATGCCTGTAATCCCAACACTTTGGAGGTCGAGGTGGGAGGATCACTTGAAGCCAGGCGTTCAAGACTGGCTTGGGAAGCAAAGAAAGACTCCCAGTCTTAAAAAAAAAAAAAAAAAAAAAAAAAAGTTAAAAAATATTAGCCAGGTGTCCTGGTGCACACCTGTGGTCCTTGCTACTTGGGAGGCTGAAGTGGGAGGATGGCTCGAGCCCAGGAATTCAAGATTGCAGAGCTGTGATTGCACCACTGCACTCCATCCTGGGCTACAGAGTGCGATCTGGTCTCTGAAAACCAAAATCAAAAACTGAGGGAAAATGATACGGGCATTTATCAAAAGGAGAGTTATGGCCAGGAGTGGTGGCTCACACCTGTAATCCCAGCATTCAAAGCACATTTGGGAGGCCGAGGCGGGTGAATCACCTGAGGTCGGGAGTTCGAGCCCAGCCTGACCAACATGGTGAAACCCCGTCTCAAAAAAACAAAAAAGGGAGTTACACGGCTGGGGAAGAATTTGGTGATAAAATAGCCATAAACATCTGGAGAAGAAAGTGAAAGAAAGTTCAAATCAATCATGAAAGTCCAGAGAAAATAAAAAGGTGTGGCAGAAAGGAAAAATAGTCCTAACATATAGTTCCCGGCTCCTTTGTGAACGGTAGTTACCTAACCATTAACATCCATCTGACCCAAGGTAAGAATTCACTGGAGAACGAGGGGGTAGGAGGTGCTGGGAGGTATGTCCTCTTCTGTAGCCAGTAGGAAACCGCTAGGGATGGAATCCGTTGTTTACAGACATGGAGGCAAAAAGCAAGAGTCAGCTGGAAGAGCCGAGAGCCCCCTGCGGCACACAGGGAGTGGGGAGGGGGGAACTGCTTTTTCCAGACACCTCCTGTAACAATGTGATTCGAAATTGTGTAACCTGGTTTTTTGTTTGTTTTTACAGGGACATGGATTTGATGTTTTAATAAAAACACAATTTTTTCAGAAGGTCTTAACACAGCCCAGGACCAGGCTCTCAGGTGGAGTCAGCCATAAGGCCCCTGAAAGACGTACGCAGACAGAACCTGCTCCCACCACGCTCCTGCCAGCACCGAGACCCACTGAGAGCCACTGCCGGGTGTCCCTTATTAAAAAAAAAAAAAAGTCTAGACTGTGACATTCCAAAAGGACTCTGGAAGCCACATGCCCAATTCTTGAATCCCTACGTTAGAAGTGAGTTAGTTTAGATGGAGTAAACCTGAATTCTCAGGTCAGGAATTCCAGTTTCATTTTCACCAGGTGCAGCTCCTGAAAAAGGCCGAGACTGAGGGTTCAGGCCCTGGACAGGTGTAAGACAGGGACTGTTTTAAGAACCTCATTACGGCCAGGCGTGTGGCTCACACCTGTAATCCCAGCACTTTCAGAGGCCAAGGCAGTCGGATCACCTGAGGCCAGGAGTTGGAGACCAGCCTGGCCAACATGGCGAAACCCCGTCTCTACTAAAAATACAAAAATTAGCTAGGCGTGATGGCGGGCACCTGTAGTCCCAGTTACTCGGGAAGGTGAGGCAGGAGAATCATTTGAACCTGGGAGGCGGAGGTTGCAGTGAGCCAACATCGTGCCATTGAACTCCAGGCTGGGCGACAGAGCGAGACTTTGCCTCAAAAAAAAAAAAAAAAAAAAAAAAGAACCTTATTACACAAAGCTCTTGTTGCAACTGTGTAACTTGGTTTACATTACAAAAGGCAGGGCCCTAGCGAGTTGCTTGGCTGTGCCGTAGCGCAGGCGCGCCCACCCCCACCGCGCAGGAGAACCCACCATCGCCAAGTCGTGACCTGTCATCCACACCGAGGACTGTCGCGGGTGGGGGGGTGAGAATCCGAGGTGGGCCCTGGGAGAGCGCGGTTGGCTGGGTGCTGCGCTGAAGGGGTTTCCAGGGTCAGGGCAGCAGGCGTGGGCCTGCCCCTGGCATGGAGTGGGGCTCCCTCGCCCCTTCCCGGCTGCTGCTCGGCGGCCGATTCCGCGGCCCGGGGGAGATTCACGGGGCGTGGGTCCCGCGACGGCCGCCAGGTGGCGCCAGAGCCCGCCCAGCCGCAGCCTCCCACCCCGGCTTCCGCCAGCCACCGCCAAACCCAACCCGGCCCCGGCCCCGGTCTCCCGCCCCTCCCGCGGAGTCTCCGAGGGGCGGGAAACGGTTTTCAAGAGACGAATTCAAATACATTCAAAAGCAGACCGGTTATAACGAGGAAGCCAATCAGGCTCCCTTATACCTCCAGCGGAGCCCTGCCACCTGTTTCTCTCTCAAAGCAAATCCCAGACGATCCATCACTCAGCATCTGAAAATATCTCAGTTCTGAACTCTATAAAATAAAGACTCTAAAAAAATGGTAGTTCGGGTGGGGCGCGGTGGCTCACGCCTGTAATCCCAGCACTTTGGGAGGCCGAGGCGGGTGGATCGCTTGAGGTCAGGAGTTCGAGACCAGCCTGGCCAACATGGAAAAACCCCGTCTCTACTAAAAATACAAAAATTAGCCGAGTGAGGTGGCGCATGTCTGTAATCGCGGCTACTTTGAAGGCTGAGGCGATTCTCCGGGAGAATTGCCTGAGGCCGCCCGGGAGGCGGAGGTTGCAGTGAGCGGAGATCAGGCCACTGCACTCCAGGCTGGGCGACAGAGGGAGACTGTCTCAAAATAAATGAATAATAAAATAAAATAAATTACAGTCCCTATGTTGTGACCAACACGTTTAACAAATGCGTGTTCCTGGATCGGGAATCTGAGCCTGAGAGGGGACTTCAATCTGGATTTGTGACAAGTTTTCTCTGCAAAGTCTTGGGGCGCCATGTGCAGAGGAATGGGGGAGACTCCCCGGAGCTCTGCTCCAGTACTGCTCCAGATGCAGGTGGAGAACTGGGGTATCACACGCAGGCATCAGGATTGCATACTTGGGGGAACAGGGGTTTGGGAAGAGCCAGGTCAGATGAAGGCGGCAGGGACAGGCTGGGAGCCCAGGCCCCACACACACCCTCCCCACTTGGGGATCTTTCTGTCTTGCCTCCAAACCTTTCCCGGTCAGCCGGACGGTGGGTAGTGCAGTGGATAACAGGTCCCTTGTTGGGCTGCTGTGTCTGGTCCCTTACCTTCAATGCCCTTCTTATGGCTTAAACCATAGGTCGTCGCTCTGTTCCAATAGTCACACGTGCTTGAAGAACTGACCTGCTCATTTGGCCCTCAGCTGCCACCCCCATGCTCCCTCCTGGAGCTGTTCCTCCCCGGACTGGCCACAGGGGGGCTCCTCCAGTACCACCCCCTCCCTCATGCCACTTGGGTTTCCCAGGCCAGTCCCTCCAAGGAAACAGACAAGGTGGCCACGAGTGTCAGTAGGGAGGTGCCTGTGTTCCGGACCGCTCTCACAGCCCCCGTCCCCATCAGAAGATTCCACTGAGCTCGACGCAGGTGGGATCACAGGCTGGGGCTAGGGACCAGCCGTGTGTGACAAGCCAGCCGGTATTGGGCAGAGGACCTCACCTTTCGTGAACACAGGTCTTTGTCTCTGGAGCCAGGACAGCAGCACCAAGGGCAGGTCTGAGGATTCAAGGTGACATGACGATCTTGAACGCTGAACCCAGTGCCTCCCTAAGAGACGTTCTCGTCAAAGCAGCTTCTGCCAGACGCTCTCCTCGGACTGTCCATTTTCACCCCGGATCTCTTTTTGTTCACTCATTTATCCTCTCGGCAAATGCGTATTGCGCACCTGCTGTGTGCGAGGTGCTAGGGATGCCGCAGCAATCCAGCCAGCACCAGTGTCCCCTTACAGAGAAGACGCACTCCACAGAGGGAAGGGGCCTCGTGCGCGATGGCAGGCGGTACAGGTGGAGACCATGGCCTTGGGCAGGGGCTCCAGGTGAGACGTGCTGCAGGGCCTGAGGCAGGCTCACCTAACCCGCCCAGTGCCTGCCCTGGGAACCGTGGGACCTCTCCCAGCTCCTCCAGGCCACATCTCAGGGGAAGGGCGCACTGCCTGTTCCCCGGCCCTTGCGGTGTCCTCTCCCGCACTCTCCTCTCTGGCCCACATGGCGCGAAACAGGGTGTGGTTGGAGGGCTGAGGAGGCTTGGTGCAGGCCTGGCCACCGGGAGACACCGAGCCAATCAGATGAACTCTGGCTTACACTGAGCCAATCAGAGAAATTCTGGCTTACACCCAGCCAATCAGAGGAACTCTGGCTTACACTGAGCCAATCAGAGGAACTCTGGCTTACACTGAGCCAATCAGAGAAATCCTGGCTTACACCCAGCCAATCAGAGGAACTCTGGCTTACAGTGAGCCAATCAGAGGAACTCTGGCTTACACTGAGCCAATCAGATGAACTCTGGCTTACCTCCTCGGACCATCAACCATGGCCAGGAAGGTAGGTCACATTGTATCAAAGGCCACCGAGACAAACCTTGCAACTGGGAGAGTGAAGGGAGGAGGTGGGGAAGTGGGAGGGCTGGGCTCCTCCTAGCTGCCACCTCCTAGCTTCCCGACAGGTTTTCTCCCCTCCATAGGGCCCCACTATACATTCTGCAAAGGAGGCACATAGCATGAGTTAGTTTCCCGTGGCTGTTGTAACATTACCACAAGCTTGGTGGCTTAGGACAGCAGAAATGTATTCTCTCCCAGTTCTGGAGAACTCTGAAATCAGGGGTCCAGAGACTCTAGAGGGGAGTGTTGCTTCTTCCGGCTCCTGTGGCTGCCAGCTCACCTTGGCTTGTTGATGCGTCACTCCAACCTTCATGGCCAGCGTCTTTAAATCTTTTTCCACTCTGCCTTCGCCTTGTGTAAAATGTCTCTCTGCCTTTCTTATGAGGACACTTCTCACCACATTTAGGGCCCACTTGGACCATCCGGGACGGTCCCCATGTCAAGAGCTTTAACTTAATCACATTTGCAAAGACCCTTTTCCCATAGGGTAATGTTGACAGTTTCCACAATGGGGACCCTATGTCTCTGGGGGCATTATCAGCCTATGACAGGGACAGGAGTAACGCGCTCCATGGCACACAGCCGATTAGGTGATGCAATTGGTGTCTGGACCCGGGTCTGCCTAAGGAACCACGCTTTCACTCAACACATCCTTGTTCCCTGTGCCTCAGAAGTCTCTGTTCAGGGGCCACCATCGGAATGGTTCATTCCATCCTCAACTCCTGTCACCAAGCAGTCAGGCCACCTGAGTTGAGGATGCTGAGAAAGCTTCACTGCCTTAAGCCGTTTCCCCTCCTGGCCCGACCCAGTACCTGGGCTGTTACCTGGAAGGATCACCTGCAGAGATGGCAGCTGCCGTCTCATCAATTTACTCATTCTTCATTCCGCGGGCATCTGGCCACTACAGGGTGGGGTGCCAGGACCCATCAAAAACGGGGCACTGAGAGCTGGGGCAGAAGAGAACCATCCTGATTGCACCCCTTGGGGCAGGTCTGGAGAAGCCACAGCAGAGTCTTGGGAGAGAGAAGTAAGAGGACCCAGGACCCTGCCTTGTTCTTCTCCTGTATCTCCAAAATGAAGTTTTTCAGGCCCGCCAGTGTAGGATCAAATACTGAATTAATGAATCTATTGTTGATCATGCACTGCTGTTAATATCACAGGGAGAGACAACCCCACAGGATGCCCCTCCTGGTGGAAAAGCACAGCAGACCCCACACAGGTGCAGCCAACGAGGTCCAGGCAGTTAGGGACAAGAAAGCCCCCTCCACGCAGCCTGACCCCTTCCCTCCTCTGATTGCTCCTCAGCTGCATTCCGGAACCCCTACCTAGGCGTCACATCAAGGCTGCCTGACGCGCTACCATTAAGCAAAGCCTGACTGCAGCCATCCGAGCAGCACGGGCAGCTTGAGGGAGGACAGGGAAAACATATGTTGGTTATCCATATTTGTCAATTCCTGTGTGACACATATCTATTAAAAAAAAAAAACTCCTGGTTTCTGTTTTTGTAAAAGACTGCCACCACAAAAGTCACAGGATAATGTATTGTAGGTCTAAGTTAACAAACTATCTCTGTGCTTGTTACCAGTGGATAGATTACCTCAGTCCTAAAACCCCCTTATGCTCCTCTCACCCTGGATAAAACCCTCATTTTGTAAGCTCAGGGCTGCCTCCCCTGACTGTTACAGCCCGGCAGGTTAATAAAACTTTCTTGCCTGACTTTGGGGCTATTCTCCTTTCTCTCAGCTACACTTACACAGGCCATGGGAAACCCTGAAGGACAAATGGCCTGCTTCCTCACACACATTCACACATGCACATGCACACATGTGCACACACACCACACATGCACTTGCACATACACGTTCATGCATGCATATGGACACACACACATTCACATGTGCACCTACATATGCATGCACGTGCAGACATGCACGCACACATTCACACATGCACACCCACATTCACACACACATTCACACGTGCACATACACACACATTCACGCATGCACATGAGCACACGCACTCACACATTCAGCATGGACATGCACACACACATTCATGCTTGCATATGCACACATGAACACACATTCACACACGCACATACATGCACACACATTCATGCATGCACACACACATGCACATGCTCACGTGCACACACACACATAAATGCACACACACAAGCACACATGCCTGCTCACACCGACACAAGAAACAGGGTAAAAGGGGCTTAAAAGGCAGATCAAATTATCTCAATGTGTAAATCTTATTTGAATCTTGATTCAAATAAGCGAGGTATAGTTTAAAAGATAGTTAAAAAGTTTATAAGACAACTGGCGGCTTAAACACTCCCTGGATATATGATCAAATGAATGTATTTTTAATGTATTAGGTGTGATGATGGTTAAATGGTTATAAATATAGATTATATATTGATATTATGATTGTAGTTATAGAAAACTATAATATATTAATATATATTAATATATAATATAGTATATAATATGATAATATCTAATATTGACATATGTATTATAGCTTTATATATATATTTACATACATATAAAAGGAAGTCTTATCATTTAGAGATACACACTGAAGTATTTACACATGAAATAATATGCCGTCTAGGACTTCCTTTAAGATAATACAAGAAGAGGGAAGTGAGTAGGAGCAAAGATGAAATGAGCCGTGCCTTGTTGAAGCTGGGTGATGGGTACATGGGGGCTCATTAGACTATCCAGTCAGCTTGTGTATATATTTAAAGTTTTTCATAAGAAAAAGTTAAAAATGTTAAACAACAAAAGACATAGCGTCTATTCCAGGGTTTCTAATGACCCAAAGAAAATGTTCCTGTTCCTGTCTTTTCCTTGAGACTTCCTGCTCTGCCTGCTCCCCCAGGAGTGTGAGGTCATCTTCCCACAGGAGCTACTAGGGGGTACGTGGCCCTGAGCAAATCTCGCTAAGGCAGCGCTGAAAGTGACATCAGTATACCAAGGTCCCGCTCATCCTGCTTACGAACGGTCATTCTAGATTGCAGGGGTCGGGGTGGGGGTGAAGTCCTTCAGTCACGTTTCTTCCATCAGTATACCTCTTCCCCTTCCCTGCTGCTCCTGGCACCTCCCTGGTAGGATTCTTACTTTTGGAAGAGTGTGAAGATCCCAGATAGGAACAGGATTCACATCACACCTCTCCCTACTGCGTGGATAGGAAATGATGTGGCAGGATCCATCCCACCTCCATGGGTGCCTTTGAGGCTCTTGGGACCTTAGACCTGGTTAAACAGATTCACCTTAGACAGATTCACCAGGAGCCACCATGAATCTCACTAGGTTGTGATATCCTCAAGATGCTGGAGCTGAGGGGCTCTGGCTGTGGCCACACCCGCGACAGCTCTTCAGTCTCCTCGGCCTTCTGGAACAAAGGGGCAAGAAATCAAACAGAAAGCATCTGATTAGAGGCTTCAACACAGGCATTTAGTGGTGTCAAGATGTGGAGGAGACAGAATGTGGGATTCAGTGTCCACCAGAACGGAAAGAACATGAAAAACAACCTTTCACCGGAGGACACTGAGGGGCTATGCTGCAGGCAGATAGAGAAGCCAGAGAGGCCAGACTGAGCAAAGCCACCCTTAACTGCCCCAGAGTGATTTGCCCGTCTTCCATCTGCCTGCCAAAATAAAATAGGAATACAATACCATCCACAGCCTTTTTTTTTCACATGCAATGTCCCAAATTCAATCAAAATCACCATCAAGTCACATCCTTGAAAAAAATTAGCAAAAGCTCTGAACACTTGACCAAAGAAGTATATAGATGGCAAATAAACACGTGAAAAGGTCCTCAAAATCGTTTGTCACTAAGAACAATAAAATTTATTTAATTACATATTTATTTTTGAGACAGAGTCTTGCTCTGTTGCCCACACTGGAGTGCAATGGTGTCATCTTAGCTCACTGCAACCTCCCCATCCGGGGCTCAAGCGATCCTCCTGCCTCAGCCTCCCAAGTAGCGGGGACTACAGGCATGTGACACCACGCCTGGCCATTTTTTGTAAATTTTATAGAAATAGGGTTTCGCCATGTTACCAAGGCTGTTCTCAAACTCCTGGACTCAAGCGATCCACCTGCTTCAGCCTCCCAAAGTGCTGGGATTACAGGCATGAGCCACCATGCCTGGCCAAAAATGAAATTTAAATGAGATATCACTATACACCCACTGAAGTAGCTAATATTAAAAAGACTGACTGCAGATATAGAGCAAATGGAACTCTCATACACTGCTGGTGGCATAATCACATTGCAAGACAGCTTAGTAGCTTGTTAAAAGATAAAACACACACCTACAATATGACCCAGTCATTCCTCATCTAGGTATTTATCCAAGAGGAATGAAAACATATGAAATGAAAACAGGCATGGTGGCTCATGCCTGTAATCCCAGCACTTTGGGAGGCTGAGGCAGGAGGACTGCTTGAAGCCTGGAGTTCAAGACCATCCTGAACAGCATAACAAGACCCTGTCTCTACCAAAAAAAAAAAAAAAAATTTAAAAATTAGCGAGGCCTTGTGTGCTGTGCCTGTAGTCCCAGTTGCTTGGGAGGCTGAGGCAGGAGGATCGCTTGAATGCAGGAGGTTGAGCATGCAGTGAGCTACTCAGGCCACTATGTTCCAGCCTCAGTAACAGAGCGAGACACTGTCTAAACAACAACAACATAGTTTCACAAAAAGATTTGTACAAGAATGTTGTAACATTTTGTTTTTTCAATAGCCCACACTGGAAACAACCCACACTTTCATCAGAAGGTAAATGGATAGACAAATTGTGGTATATCCACACAATGGAATACTACTCAGCAATAAAAAAGAATAAGCGATTGATACATGCAATTACACAGTAAATCTCAAAATAATTATTCTGAGTGAAAGAAGCCATGCCAAAAACACATACAGTGTGATTTGGTTTATATAAAATTCTAGAAAATGCAAAGCAGCCTGGGCAACAGCCTCAAAAAAGACAAAAAAGAAAAATCAATCTATCGTTTACAGAAGGGCCATCAGATGGACGGGTATGACCACTGCACTAAGTTCCACCCAGAAATGGGGCCAAAAGACAGCAGTGAAGGGAAAGCCTCCCAGTAGGCACATTTTAGCCAATCTGGTGGTCTGCTTTGCTTTGGAGGCAGGATGGCTGAGGATATGGCTCTATATTGACTAACAGGTAATGGGTAATAGAGTGCGTGGCTGGTGAGGAACTTCGGTCAAAACTGGAAGACTGGTGACCAGGAAGTCTGGGAAAGAGGTACATGGACAGAAGTCCTAGAATGGGCGCCACATGAAGAGACTCACGTATCACGCACATTCCCACCAGAGTCACCCACTGCAGAGAAGGCGTTCAATGATCAGGCTGATGAAACGGTCAATTCCTCCTATGAATATCAGCCAGCTTGTTTTCCCTGTACCCAATCCTTCCTCAGTAGGTACCCACCACTAGGGCTTATATGGATGCCATTACCATTGGGTTCCCTGACTGCTAAATACTAGCAATAACCAACACTGAATTCCTGACACTGTATCATCCACAGGAACCAGCCAGCCCACTGGAGATAGGTTGATGCTAACTTTGTATCACTCCTTCATGAGGAGGCTATCAATTTGTCCTCTTAAGAATGGAGTCCTGGCTGGGTGCAGTGGCTCACGCCTGTAAGCCCAGCACTTTGGGAGACCGAGGCAGGCAGATCACCTGAGGTCAGGAGTTCTAGACTAGCCTGGCCAACATGGTGAAACACTGTCTCTACTAAAAATACAAAAATTAGCCAGGCATGGTGGCACACACCTGTAATCCCGGCTACTCAGGAGGCTGGGGCAGGAGAATGGCTTGAACCCAGGAGGCAGAAGTTGCAATGAGCCAAGATTGTGCCACTGCACTCCAGCCTGGGCAAGAGATCGAGACTCCATCTCAAAAATAAATAAATAAATAAATAAAAATAAATAAATAAATAAAAAGAATGGAGTCCTTTGGAATAATTGACAGGATTTTATTATTAAAAACAAAAACAAAAACACCAAAAACGAACCAACAGAGTGGAGTCCTATTCCCCAGACACAGACTTGCTTTCCCACTTGTACTGCTTCTGCCAGTCCTACTGTTTGAAGAGTTCCAGCATGCCCTATTTACTGTCATGGTAATCCCTGCAACTGAACTTTTCAGCTCCCATCTTTGCTTCATTTTTCAATTAAACTTTTTATGAGGGGATAACTGTAGATTCACATGCAGTTGTAAGAAATAATGCAGAGAGATGTGTATCTTTTGCCCAGTGTCCTCAATGGTAACATCTTGCAAACTATAGCTTAATATCACAAGGAAGAGAGTTGTGTTGGTTTCCTGTGGCTGCTGTAACAAATTACCACAAACTGGGTGGCTGAAAGTAAGACAAATCTATGCCCTCACAGTTCTGGAGGTCAGAAACTCCAGGTCAAGGCAGAGGCAGGGCTGTGCTTCCTCCAGAGGCTCCAAGGGGAATCCGTTCCTTGCCTCCTCCAGCATCTGGCAACTGATCTAATCCGTCTTTCTATGCTCCGCCTTCCCATCACCTTTTCCTGTGGGTCACAGTGTGTGTGTGTGTGTGTGTGTGAGAGAGAGAGAGAGAGAGAGAGAGAGAGAGAGAGAGAGAGAGAGAGAGAGAAATCCTCTCTCAACACTGGTGATGGCACTTAGAACCCACCCAGATAATCCAGGATAATCTCCTCTCCACATCCTTAAGTTAATTATATCTCCAAAGACCTTTTTTCCAGATAAAGTAACATTTAGAAGTTCTGGGAGTTAGGATGTGTACATATTTTTGGGAGCCATTATCAGCCTGGCACGAGAGTGAAGATTCCGGACGTTTCCACCACCACGAGAGCTCCTTAGACTGCCCTCTCATAGCCACACCCACTTCCTTCCCACCCTGTCCCCTCCTTCACTCCTGGCAAGCGTTAACCGGGTCTCCATCTCCCTAATTTTGCCATTTCAAGAGTGTTACATAACTGGAATGATTCAGTATATAACATTTTGAGATTGGCTTTTTTTTTTTTTTTCACTCAAATGGATTTTTTCACACTTTCAGATAACTCAAAGAATTGAAATAATTTTGAAATTATTTGTGGGTTCCCCTGTGTAGTTGTGTTTTGTTCCTTTTTATTACTTCGTAGGGAGTATATCGTGGGGTGAGTGTACAGCAGTTCGTTTCACCATCTACCCGTTGAAGAATGTTTAAGTTGTTTCCAGTTTTGGCTATTAGGAGTAAAGCTGCTCTGAGCATTGGTATGCAGATTTTTGGGGAACATGAGTTTTCCTTTCTCTGGGATAAATGCCCAAGGGTGTAATTGCTGGGTTAAGTGCATGTTTGGTTTTATAAGAAACTGCCAAACTGTTTTCCAGATTGCTGCACCAATTTGCCTTCCCACCGGCGATGTCTGAGTGATTCAGTGTCTCCACAGCCTCGCCAGCCTTTGCTGTTGTTACTGGTTTCTATTTTAGCCAGTCTGAGAGGTGTGTAGTGTAACAGCTGCTGATGTTGAGCATCTTTTCAAGGGCTTATTTGCCATCTGTAAATCCCGTTTGGTGAAGGTCTGTATGTGTCTTTTGCTCATTTTCTAATTGAGTTATTTGGAGTTTTAAAACCTCTGAGTTTTAAAACTTCTTTATAGTGTAAATACTAGTCATTTGTCTGAGATGTAGTTTATACATATTTTCTCCTACTCTGTGGCTTTTGTTTTCATCTTCACAGAGCAAAATTCTTCACAGAACACAAGTTTTTTTTTTTAATGAAATCCAATTTATCAGTTTTTCCTTTTATGGATTGGGCGTTTGCTGTCAAGTCTAAGAATTCTTCACTTGGCCCTTAGCCCTAGATCCCAAAGATTTTCTCTCGTATTTTTTTCTAAAAGTTTCATAGTTTTTTTTTTTTTTTTTTTTTTTTTTCCAACAGGTTCTCGTTCTGTTGCTCAGGCTGAAGTGCAGTGGCATGATCATAGCTCACTGCAGCCTTGAACTTGTGGGCTCAAGGGATCCTTCCACTTCAGCCTCCCAAGCAGCTAGGACCACAGGTGCATGCCACAACCCCTGGCCAATTTTTTCTTGTAGAGATGTGGTCTCGCTATGCTGCCTACACTGGTCTCAAACTCCTCAGCCTCCCAGAGTGCTGGGATTATAGACATGAGCCACCATGCCTGCCCTACAAGTTTTATAGTTTAATCTTTTACATTTATGTCTGTGATCCATTTTAAGTTAATTTTTGTATAAGGTGTGAAGGTTAGGTGGAGTTCTTTTTTTTTGCTTTTGGATGTCTGGCTGTTTCAACACCATTTATCGAAACGCTACCTTTCCTCTATTGAACTACTTTAAACCTTTGTCAAAAATCAGTTGGGCATATTTGCATAGGTCTATTTCTGAGTTCTCTGTTCTGTTCCATTGATCTATGTATCCATCCCTTTGCCAATGCCACACTGTCTTCTTTCTGTATCTACATAATAAACCTTAACATGGGGTATAGTGATTCTTCCCACTTGATTCTTCTATTTTTTAAATACCTTAGGTTTTTTTAGTTTCTTTGCTTTCCATATAAATTTTTAAAATAATCTTTTTATCTACAAAAACTTTCCCTGGGCTTTGATAGGAATTGAATTAAACCTGTATATCAATTTTGGGAGAATTAACATCTTTCCACTGTTGAATTTTCCAACCCATCAACTTGCTGTGTCTCCTCATTTATTTAGGTTATCCTTGACTTCTGTCATCAATGTTGTGTAGTTTTCAGCAAACACGTGCTGTACATGTTTTGTTAGATTTGCACTAAGTATTTCCATTTTATTAGACATTGTCAATGGTATTGTATTTTCGATTTTAGTAGCTACTTGGTCATTGTTAGTATACAGAAGTATAATTAATAATTTTGTATCCTTTGTCATTTTATTTTATTTTCTATATTAATTAATTAACTAATTTCTGGAGGCAGAATCTCTCTCTGTCACCCAGGCTGGAGTACAATGGAGCTATCTCGGTTCACTGCAACCTCCGCCTCCCGGGTTCAAGTGATTCTCCTGCCTCAGCCTCCTGAGTAACTGGGACTACAGGTGCATGCCACCATGCCCAGCTCATTTTTGTGTTTTTAGTAGAGACAGGATTTCATCATATTAGTCAGGTTGGTCTCTAACTCCTGACCTCAGATGACCTCCTGCCTCAGCCTCCCAAAGTACTGGGTTTGTAGGTATGAGCCACCTCACCCAGCCTCCTTTATCCTTTTCTATCCTGGGGCTTTGCTGAATCTATTGATTAGTTCTAAGAGGTTTTTTGTAGTCTTATTGGTGTTTTCTAGGTAGACAATCATGTCATCTACAAATAGGGACACTTTTATTTCTTCTCTATTATCTCTATGAAAATAAATTTTCTTCTCTTGCCTTGCACTGGCTAGAACTTCCCTAAATTTGTTGAAGAAGAGTGGTGAAAGTAGACATCCTTGACTTTCCTCAAGTTTAGGGAGAAGGCATTCAGTCTTTCACTTGTCAACCTCGATAATAAACAGAGAGGGAGACTCGCTGAAAAAAAAAAAGATATTTATTTGGAAATAGAGCATTGCAATGGGAATATGCACACAAGAGTAAATTATGTATGTATCTAGGGAAATAAAGGAAGACTTAAGGTTTTTAAAGGAAAATGAGGAGAATTAACATAATTGTTTTGAGATAATTATCCTTGGCTACAAGCATCAATAATAAGGGTGGCCCCAGTCTGAGATTGAACAGGCACTTGGCGAGTGGATGCCCTCACAGAAATATTTTGTGTGTGTGTAAGGTTGCAATGGCCTTTGTGCAAGGTCGTGGTTTCTGCAGTCTTTTGTGATAGTTCTTGTTATCAGGCATTTGTGGGTGAGAATTCACCCTCAATGGCCTTCCTTGGCTCTATTTGTCAGGGTTTTTAACACACATGATTCCGTTTTGATTCTGATCACTTTCACACATGTAAGCATGATATTAGCTCTAAGTGTTTTGTAGATGACCTTTATCATAGTGAGGAAGTTTCCCTCTTTTCTTATTTTTCTCAGAGTTTTTATCATAAATAGTTGCCGAATTTTGTTAAATGTTTTTCCTGCATTGCTCAATGTGGTGTGATTTTTCTTCTTCCATCTGTTTATATGGTAGATTATATTGGTTGATTTTTGAATATTGAAAATATTCAAAATTGCATGACTGGAATGAACACCTCATATTTTTCTTGGCTGTTGTCTATTTCTCCCATTTGATGGTAAGTTCCAAGTGGGCAGAAACTTTGGTTCATTTTGTTTGGTCCTATATTCCAGTGCCGTAACAATGCTGGGCATATAGTGAGGACTCAATACTTATTTGCTAAATGAATAAAGGAACAGAAGAGAGATGGATGGAATCCCCAAGGCTATGGTAAAGGGAAGCCCCAGGATGACAGCTGTGGCCAGCCAGTCTTTTGAGAGATGTTGATTGTGGCAGAGGCTGTGCCTACATGGGACCAGAAGGTTTATGGAAATCTCTGCCCTTTCTGCTTGATTTTGCTGTAAATCTAAAACTGCCCTGAAAAATAAAGTCTATTTTTTTTAAAACAGCTGATCATTAATTCTAGGGAAAGCAAAAGGCATCCAGGAAAAAAAAAAAAAACTCATAGTTTACTATCTGACTCAGCCAGGGGC
>PVKV010030907.1:0-13068 GCA_004027835.1 Alouatta palliata
GGACAGAAGGAAGGAAGGCAGAACACTTAGAAAAGGATGGATGGGAGAGAGGGAAGGAGGGAGGGAGGGACCTGCTTTTGCAGGTCCCTGCGTTTGCCCTGGCCTGAAAGGCAATGCTTCCCAGCTCCATGGAGAATGGATGGAGAATGATTCCCTCCAATGGGCTGTGATGAACCAGACAGCCCTAGGGGGTGGCCCTTTTCAGCTCTGAGTCACTCCATATCAATCACCTCACCTCCTATTCTCCTTCCCTCCATGCCTTCATCCTCCCATAAACCAGGGGGAAAATTCACAGAAAATGTGGCAGGGTGGCCGTTTCATCCCAGTGGAGTTTCATCCTGACACTGTCAGCACACAATGCCACGCCCAGCCACGCATCTACACCGCAGTCCTACCCCTACCTCCAAGCCACGCCCTGGGCTGAGGGGGAGGAGCCCAGATGATGGGAGGAAATAGGCAGCGTGAGATAGTAAAGTCAGACAACAGGAAGAAACCTGGGTAGCAGAAGCTATCAGATGCGGGACGAGAAGCCTGAGCATTTCCTCCACCATAAAAGGGCAAGAAAGAAAAGGGCATTCTGGGGCTGATGGGGACAATTCAATTGCCAGTGGGGACCAGCCAGGTCGCACAAACGAGGGAAGGAAGCTCAGCCCGGGGCACCCAGCAGGCAATGAAGGGTACTGTGATGATTTACGTCCCAGACACCCCATAGCGGGTGCCCCTTCTCTGCTCCAGCCAGTTTTGCCTTCAGGAATGTCGCCCGGATCTTGAAAAGCCAAAATCCAGATTTTAATGTAAAATACCCCAATTTTTAAATGTAGGCAAACAAGCCAGAGAGCTGGACGTGGCCCAGGGGTCAACTGTTGTGCAGCCTCCATCTGGGGCCAGCAGGATGGCACCAACTGACTGCAGGAGGGCGAACTTCCTGGATGAACTTCCAGGCTGGTGACTCTCATGGCACAAGCACTTATGTCCAGGATTCCACCTCTAGCCAAAACCTCCCTGGTGTGGTTGAGATGAAAACGCCACTGGCCGAGCACAGTGGCTCACGCCTACAATCCCAGCACTTTGGGAGGCTGAGGTGGGTGGATCACTTGAGGTCAGGAGTTCAAGACCAGCGTGACCAACATGGTGAAACCCCATCTACGAAAAATACAAAAATTAGCCAGGTGTGGTGGCGCACACCTGTAATCCCAGCTGCCCGGGAGGCTGAGGTGGGAGGATGGCTTGAACCCGGGAGGCGGAGGGAGGTTGCAGTGATCTGAGATTGTGCCACTGCACTCCAGCCTGGGCCGAAAAACACTCCAGAATGTGGGAAGAAGGAAGGTGGGTTGGCCTGGGGTGGGGCTACTCACAGGTCCCCGACTGCAGGGTCAGGATGATGACCAGGGGGCTGATGGCCAGGTGCAGGCAGTTGAGGGGCCGTCTCCAGTTCCGGTCATCCTTGTCCGGGTCTACGACGGGCACGGTGAGGAGCAGCAGGAACTCCACGGGCAGCTGTGAACGGCGCGAAGGTGGGAGGGCGTCCACAGGGAAGCCCGAGTCCCAGCCAGCCACAGACGGGCTTCAGCAACTCAAGAGCTTGGCCCTTTGTTGCCGAGCGCCGACTGTATGCAGGTCCCAGGCTAAGCGCCTGGGTGCCTCTGGCTACTGCACGAATGACCACAAACAGACTGACTCTCAACAGTGCAAATGTGTTCCTGGACAGTTCTGGAGGGCAGGAGTCCTGAGGTCAAGTTGTCAGCAGGGGATGTTCCTTCCGGAAGGTCTAGGGGAGCATGAGGGTCCTTCCAGCTTCCAGGGGCCGCCCGCCTTCCTGACCCCACATCATTCTACCTGTGCTTCTGTGGCCACTTCCCAGTCTCTGACTCTGCTCCTCCTGTCTCCCTCTTTCCCTGTGCCAACCTTGTGATGACACTGGGCCACTGGATAAGCCAGGCTCATCTCCAGATCTTCCATCCTGTCTGCAAAGGCCCTTCTGCCGTGAGGGCAGCATCTTCCCAGGCTCCAGGGGTTGGGATATGGATGTCTTTGGGGACCGCTGGAGGGCAGAGCCCCAGGTCAAGTCATCAGCCAAGCTCCATGCCTCAGTTTCCCCATGTATTCTGAGAGGGTCTCAGCGGACCCCAGGCCCTCCCTCTCGTAGAGGTGGAGAGGGTAGAGTAGCCACTGTCTTGCCGCTGTCACTAGGCTGTGAGCCTGTCTCCAGGCTCCCTCCTACCTTGAACACCTTGAGGGCTTTCCAGTATGCTGACTTCCTCCTCCACTTCATATAATCCAGGGGGTTCAGGGCCCGGGCCAGGATCTGAGCCGTGGTCTCCTGGTAGAACAGCAGCGGCCGGTACTCATCACCTACGTGTAGGGGGTGGGGTGGTGAGTTGTGCCTGTGGCTGACCTGACCTCCAGGAAACCCTCCCTGCTCCCACCCCACCAGTCCTCCCAGCCCTAGGGGAGAAGGCAAAGCCCAGTGCCCAGCAGAGGGCAGATGACCCTGGCCCTTGGCTCACCTGAGCTGCAGTGAGATATAGGGCCGTTTTGGAGCCTCATTCCTGGAACCCAGGTCTTGGAGGGCTCCATCTTTCCACCCCAGCCTTGCCCTGGTAGCCCCACTCTAGCTAAGCACAGGGCGTGAACTCACCGTAGTCATAGCTGTTCGTATTAGAAGACACCCGGTCCTCCTCGGAGTCTGAGAGGATCTCTGCAGGAGAGAGGCTCAGCTACAGAACCCAGACCGTTCTCGAGGGGCACCGCTGGGACAGAGCAGGCGTAAGCTGCAAGTGTCCAGCCATCTTATTTACTTAGTTATGTGGGACAGGAGCTTTCTCTGTCACCCAGGCTGGAGTGCAGTGACATGATCACGGCTCACTGCAGCGTTGACCTCCTGGGCTCACACGATCCTCCCACCTCAGCCTCCTGAGTAGCTGAGACTACGCCCAGCTAATTAAAAAAAATCTTTTTAGAGATGGGTCTTGCTATGTTGGCCAGGCTGGTCTCAAACTCGTGGCCTCAGCAGTCCACCCGCCTCAGCCTCCCAAAGTGCTGGCATTACAGGCCTGAGCCACCGCTCCGGCCACGTCCAGGCCCTCTTTATTTTGGATGTCTAGCAGTCTGCATGCGTGCTCGGGAATTCTTGCACAGTGGGAAAGTCTAACTCACCAAACACAGGCATATGGAAGCATGCAGCTATAATGCTAAAGTTAACAGGGGCATTTGAAGACACAACTCAGACATTTACTGACTTCAGTGTTGTCTTTTTCAGCATCTGGAACCCATACTATTCTTCTCTTCTCAGGAGGCCTGTGGATGCCGACGCCTGGGGCCGGTAAGGAAAACGGCCCTCCTCAAGTGATTGAGCCTGCCCTAGCCTTGATGCTACCTCTGAGTGTGCTGTGTGTATGTGTGTGTGTGTATTTGTACATGTGCTGTGTATGTGCATGTATTTGTGTATATGTACTGCATGCTGTGTACTGGGGTATGTATTTGTGTGTTGTGTGTGTGCATGTATTTGTTATGTATGTGTGTGCA
Organism: Alouatta palliata; assembly: GCA_004027835.1. Taxonomy (NCBI): domain Eukaryota; kingdom Metazoa; phylum Chordata; class Mammalia; order Primates; family Atelidae; genus Alouatta; species Alouatta palliata. The sequence continues at coordinate 3,526 of PVKV010030907.1, forward strand.
TGAATTTGTGTATATGTACTGCATGCTGTGTATTGGTGTATGTATTTGTGTGTGGTGTATGTATGTGTGTGTGTTGTGTGTGTGTGTATATTTGTTATGTATGTGTGTGCATGAATTTGTGTATGCGTATGTTGTACATTTGTTTTTGTGTATGTGCATTTGTGTGTTGTGCATTTGTGTATATATGTGCATTTATTTGTGCATATATGTGTATATGCATTTGTGTGTTGCATGTGTACATGTATTGGTATATACGTATTGTATGTACACATATTTGTGTACGTGTTTGTGTGCTATGTACATGTGTACATGTATTTGTGTGTTGCATGTGCGAGCATGTATTTCTGTATATGTGCATGCATGTATCTGTTGCACGTGTGTGCATATATTTGTATGTGTGATGTGTACATGTATTTGTGTTGTGTAAGTGTGCATGTATGTGTGTGAGTTGTGTATTTGTGTATGTACATGTATATGTGCATGTAAGCTGTATATCTGTGTATCTGTATATGCATATGTTTGTGAGTTGTATATCTGTGTGTGTTGTATATGTGTGTGTATGTATTTGTTTATGTTGGGTGTATGTGTGTGCATATATATGTGAGCTGTATTTGTGTATGTGTGTGCATATATGTGTACGTGTGCATGTATTTGTCTAAGTGTGTGTTGTGTATTTGTATATATATGTGCCTGTATTTGTATGTGTGCATGTATTTGTGTATATGACTGTTTGAATACTATTGATTTCTTTGTAATTAGTTTTTATTTCTCAGTGTCCCTGTCATGGCAGCATTTGTGTTTTGCCCTGAGAGTGGTGGGAAACATCAGGGCAGGCAGCAGTACCGATTCTTAGAGAGATCGCCCTAGCAACTGCACAGAGGAAGAAGGAGCGCACTTGAACCTGCAGGAGATGAGGATGCTCGTGAGCACCAGTGGAAGCACAGAGGCAGGACCTCAGCAGAATGAGTAAAGAAAGCATAAAGAGGCCAGGCGTGGTGGTGCATGCCCGTAATCCCAGCACTTTGGGAGGCTGAGGTGGGAGGATCACGAAGTCAAGAGATTAAGACTATCCTGGCCAACATGGTGAAGAGGAGATGAGCTTGGTGAGGACAATGGCCTCAAGAGACCCAGGGCAGCAGTGAAGGGCAGAGAGGCTCCCAGTCCCCACTGGTCCTCTCTGGGGTCCGATGCAGACTCCTACCTGGAGTAACTGGCATGGAGTAGACCAGGGATCCTCTCCGTTGCCATTGGTAGATCCAGGTGCAGAGAATGACGGTGACCACATAGAACACATACAAGCCCAGGTAACCTGCAGACAGGGTGCAGGCCGTCATCAAGTGGTGTACTGGCTGCGGGCCCAGAGAACAAGGGCTGGCAGTTCTGTCTATCACTGGTGTGTGTTAGTGGTGGCAAAATGTGTCAGCCCAGCCCGGTACCAGTGGGCAAATGGCCTTTTCCTTGAGCTCCCCACTCCTTCCTCCCGCCTCCCAGGCCCATCTCCCTTCCTGTGTCCCTTGCAATTAAGGAGATAACACCAGGCACAGCAAATGACTTCCAGGCCCCCATTCAAGCACTAAGGGTCGGTGTCCCGCTCCGTGCCCTGGGATGAGGCAGCCCTGCAGCTCTGGCTACAGCTAGGTTCAGCCAATGGGAGGCCAGACAGGAAATCAGAAGCTTCGGGAGTTTGGAGTGTTTCTTCCTATTTCTTCCCTGCTGCGTGTCTCTGGCAGGGCCTATGACCCTCTTCAGTGTATCTCCAGACCTCCAGCCCTCCAGCTCTCAATGGGCTCTGCCACCCCATTTCCTGCCTCTTCTGCCACAGGGGATGGGTGTGGTCACAGCTCCCACTGTTGCTGGCCCCTGCGTATCTTGCATCTCAGTGTCCCTTGTGGGTTTCATTATCCTTCTGCACAAATTGTGCCCCCATTCATCCCCCTGGAGCCATCTGCAGGGAGCATGCTTGCTGTCACCATCCGGGTGGCCCCAGTTAGATCCCACCTGTACTGCTTGTTAAAATTGGAAATTCTGAAACTTTTTTTTCTCGAGACAGAGTCTTGCTCTGTTGCCCAGGCTGGAGTGCAGTGGTACAATCATGGCTCACTGCAGTCTCGAACTCCTAGGCCCCAGGGATCCTCCTGCCCTTGATTCCAGAGTAGCTGAGGCCACAGGAACACAACACCATGCCTAGCTAATTTGTTTTTCTTTTTTGTAGAGATGGAGCCTCACTATGTTGCCCAGGCTGGTCTCAAACTTCTGAGCCAAAGCGATCCTCCTACCTCAGTCTCCCAAAGTCCTGGGATGATAGGTGTGAACCGCCAGGCCTGGCCAAAAAACTGTGAAGCTTTTGAATACTCCCTCCCCAGCCCCCAGCTCTGCCGGGCCTCTTTGGTTATGCGACCCACATGTTCCCATTTTTTGCTCAAGCCAGCTTGAGAAGGGTTTCTGTCACTTGTCATCAAATCAAGCCCCCCACTGATCACCCCTCACATCCCTCTGTCCCAGGCACCTCCTAAACCTCCTGCCCATCAGCCCTAGAATCTCCCACCTGAGCCCCACAGCTGCTCACCCAGAGCCCACGGCAGCGTGACTCTACCACGGAAGAGCACGATGAAGGTCAGGAACACAGCCACCATGTAGAAAACGATGTCTCTGAAGAAGGGCCTGGAGGCAGCCATGAAGGGGTGCAGGATGGTGATGCCTCCGGCTACCACCGTGGTAACCAGCACACCGGCGCCTGGGGAGACGATGCCAGATCTCAGCCGCCCTGCACCCTCTCCTGTTGCTTCGCCCACCCCCCTCACCGGGGCTGCTCTCACCGAACAGTGCCCCGAGGGCCAGGCCGGCTGTGTGCGGGTCGGAGAAGGCCACCAGGGCACTGAAGATGTCAGGTGCACCATTTCCAAAAGCCAGGAAGGTGACACCATGGGGGTGTATGTCAAGGGGGACCAGGGTCGCAGCTGCAGCCCACCCAGGCCTTACTTGGGCCATGCGCCACCACCCTGTCCCCTAGCCTCCCCACAACTGCCCTCCCTCCAGGGCACAGGACACTGGACAAAAGGATACTGCCACGTTGTGGGAGAGCTTGAGCGTAGTGGAAATGGCCGACAAGTTGGGGCAGAAACTATGGAGAAAAAGCGGACAGGAAGCATTTCCATAGTGACCTATCCTTCCCCTAAACCCAGGGGGACTGAATGTCAGGCTCCTGGGGCCCCTCCTCCCGTCGATAAGCTGGACCAGAGCCAGGCCCAAACTCACAACTTGGCCGCGGTGACTCCCAGAATCAGAAACAGGTAGAGCAGCCAGGAAACCTGGGTAGGGAGCCGGCGGGGAAGGGAGAGTCAAGTCCAGCAAGGGCCACCAGCCCCTCTCACCAGCCCCCCAGGGGCAGGGCCTCACGTAGAGGGTGACAGCCAGAGGGAGGAGGTGGGGAGGGAAGTGGCAGAAGATGCCCTCCAGGTAGTCCAGGTAGCCCCCATCACTGTGGCAGTCAGGGTTGGTCCGGATGAAGTCACAGCGGTCAGAGACATTCAGGCCACATACCTTGCGACACTGCAGGAAGATGAGGAGGGGGACATCAGAGTCAGAGACCTCTCTGAGGACTGGACTAGGCCTATCTAAGCAGGTAAAAATAATGTCCCTCCAGCCTGGTCTCCAAGGCCATCATACCCTCTGGGTGGCAACTAGGCAATTTAAATTTAAAAAATAAACATCTGTTTGAAATTGATACAAGTAATTCATGAATACATTTTTTAAAAAATAATAAAGATTTCTAGATTCCACTTTCTTATCCCTGCCCTCCATAATCTCCCCTCTCCAGTGGTTCCACCATAATTAGTTTGAAGCACATCCTTACAGACATTTCTCAGATCAATTACATTTATACATATACCCTATTACACACTGTTTTATTTAACAGAAATGGGTCCATCCTAAATCTCGTATTTCTATAATTTGCTTTTACCATTTTATACACACACACACACACACACACACACACACACATTAATACACAGAATTTGAAACATATTATAGTGCTTTCTATATGCCAAGCATAGTGCTAAGAGCTTAAAATGTATCTCAATTAATCTGTATAATAATTCTTTGAGGCCTGGGTGCAGTGGTTCATGCCTATAATCCCAGCACTTTGGGAGGTTGAGATGGGAGGATGGCTTGAGCCCAGGATTTCAAGACCAGCCTGGACAATATAGCAAGATCCCATCTCTGCAAAAAAAAAAAAAAAAAAATTAGCTAGGCATGGTGGTGTGCATGTGTAGTCCCAGCTACTCAGGAGACTGAGGCGGGAGGATCGCCTGAGCCCGGGAAGTTGAGGCTGCAGTAAGCTGTGACTGCAGCACTGCCTTCAGCCTGGGCAACAGAAATCCTGTCTCAAAAAAAAAAAAAGTATCTCAATTACTCACCACAACAATCTGCGAGGAAGGAACTACTCTCATGCCCATTAAACAGATAAGGAGACTGAGACAATGCCCGTGTGCACTCAATGGGAGAATCAGGATTGGAACCCAGGCAGTTTGAGGCACCAGAACCCAGTGTTCTCCCCTGCCTCCCCGAGGAGTCTTTTACCACAGCAGGGTACTTCGCACTATGGGTGATACATCACTGAGGTAACCATTTCCCTACTGGGCAATTGGGTATGGCTAACTTTTCAATATAACCAGTGAACCTCTTCACACATGACTCTCTGAGCACATGAGAGAAAAATGTTGTCAGAGAGGATTTGAGAAGTGAAAGTGCTGAGTCAGAGGGCATCCAGGTCTGGGTTCCTCCAGAAGCTGACTCAGACAAAGACTGAGGTAGACATAGTGTGTTTGGGAGAGCGAAGGAACACAAACACAGGGAAAGGAAGTGAGCCCGGGTGTGGTGGCTCATGCCTGTAATGGCAGCATTTTGGGAGGCTGAGGCTGCAGAATCACTTGACCCCAGGAGTTCAAGACTGGCCTGGCCAACATGGCGAAACCCTGTCTCTACAAAAAACACAAAAAATTAGCTGGGCTTGGTGGCATACACCTGTAGTCCAAACTATTACCTGAGCCTGGAAGGTCAAAGTTGCAGAGAGCTATGATTGTGCCACTGCACTCCAGCCTGGGTGACAGAGAGAGAGACCCTGTCTCAAAAGAAAAAAAAAGAAAAAGAAAATAAAAGAAATAGGAGAAAAGAAGTGGTACAGAGAGGGGATAGCTGCCAATGAAAGCTGGGTTGAGCCGGTTACCACCACCATGAGCTTCATCTGGGGGCAAGGGAGCTGGGGTATTTATACACCAACTCCCATCAGCCACTGGGTGAGGATTGCGGTATTTATACACCAACTCCCATCAGCCACTGGGTGAGGATTGCGGGATGGAGGTTTTAGTTCCCCGGCACCTCTCGCTTACTATGCTTATACGTGGTTCTAGAATAATAAACTGACAACTGGAAGTCAATAAATGCCCAACAAAATAATACAGTCCAAAAGAAACTGTCAAGGTCTTGACGGGGGATCTTAAACATTGCTAGATTTTGCTAGAATGCCCTGCTCAAGCTCTACCTGTATACACTCTCACCAGGAATGGGAAATAAGCAATTCTCACAGGTCTGCACCAGCATCGGCTACGAGCAGCCTTATGATCAATGTGACAGGAATGTCATCGTTAAACTGCAAATCTGTCCAGGTGCGGTGGCTCATGCCTGTCATCCCAGCATGTTGGGAGGCCGAGGGAGGTGGAGCACCTGAGGTCAGGAGTTCAAGACCAGTCTGGTCAACATGGGGAAACCCCGTCTCTACTAAAAATACAAAAATTAGCCAGGCATGGTAGTGTGCACCTGTAATCCCAGCTACTCAGGAGGCTGAGGTAGGAGAATCATTTGAACCCAGGAGGGGAAGGTTGCAGTGAGCCGAGATCACACCACTGCACTCCAGCCTGGGTGACAAGGTAAGATTCCATCTCCAAAAAAAAAGTTAAGACAGTAAATTTTAGCTTATGTATATTTCATTATAATTTTTTTTAAAGCTTTGTCAAACCAGTTTCACCTCCACAAGCCCTGTTTCAACTCCCCATCATGAAACTGGAAGCGAGCTTTCTTATCTCTGAGCCTCTGGCCTTCTCACCAATTTTTGCTAAGAGCTCTGCCCACCATACCGTATCCCCTGAGCAGAGGCTAAACCCCCTCAATCTTTCTACAGTGCCCTGCCCTCGGAAAGCACATGCCAGTGGGGAAGACAAAATCTGTGCTCAGGGACACTGGCTCACGCCTATAATCCCAACACTTTGGGACGCTGAGGCAGGAGGATCACTTAAGCCCAGGAGTTTGAGACCAACTTGGGTAACATAGTAAGACCCCATTACTACAAAAAAATTTAAAAATGAGCCAGGCATGGTGGCACACGCCTGTGGTCCCAGCTACTTCAGAGACTGAGGTGAGAGAATTGCTCGAGTCCGGGAGATTGAGGTTGCACTGAGCTATGATGGCACCACTGCTCTCCAGCCTGGGTGACAGAGCAAGGCCCTGTCAAAAAAACCAACAAAACCAAACCAAAAAAAACCACCCAAACACTTTTTTTTTTTAGATCAGGACAGCCTGAGCATAATATCCATTCAGCCACTCAACTCAACCTTTTTTTTTGAGATGGAGTCTCGCTCTGTCACCCAGGCTGGAGTGCAATGGCACAATCTCAGCTCACTGCAACCTCTGCTTCCCAGGTTCAACTGATTCTCATACCTCAGCCTCCCAAGTAGCTGGGACTACAGGCACCCACCAATATACCTAGCTAATTTTTGTATTTTAGTAGAAATGGAGTTTCACCACGTTGGCCAGGATGGTCTTGAACTTCTGACCTCAAGTAATCCACCCGCCTTGGCCTCCCAGAGCGCTGGATTATAGGTGTGAGCCACCACGCCCATCCCCTTTTCTCCTTTGAGACAGAATCTTGCTCTGTTGCCTCCGCTGCCATGCAGTGGTGTGATCTTAGCTCACTGCAACCTCCACCTCTTGGGTGCAAGCGATTCTCCTGCCTCAGCCTCCCGAGTAGCTGAGACTACATGCATGCAACACCACACCTGGCTAATTTTTCTATTTTTTGGTAAAGACAGGGTTTCACCATGTTGGCCAGGCTGGTCTTGAACTCCTGACCTCAAGAGCTAATCTTTTTTTTTTTTTTTTTTTTTTGAGACAGAGTCTCACTCCGTCACCAGGCGCCAGGCTGGAGTGCAGTGGCGCAACCTCGGCTCACTGCAACCTCCGCCGCCTGGGTTCAAGCAATTCTCCTGCCTCAGCCTCCCCAGTAGCTGGGACTACAGGCGTGCACCACCATGCCCAGCTAATTTTTTTTGTATTTTTAGTAGAGACGGGGTTTCACACCATGTTGACCAGGATGGTCTCGATCTCTTGACCTCGTGATCCGCCCGCCTCGGCCTCCCAAAGTGCTGGGATTACAGGCGTGAGCCACGGCGCCCGGCTGCTAATCTTTTTTAAATTATTTTTTGTAGAGATGGAGGTCTCAAGGGCTGGGCGTGCTGGCTCACGCCTGTAATCCAGGCATTTCGGGAGGCTGAGGCGGGCAGATCACCTGAGGTCAGGAGTTCGAGACCAGCCTGGCCAACATGGTGAAACCCCGTCTCTACTAAAAATACAAAAAATTAAGACGGGCGTGGTGGTGCATGCCTGTAATCCCAGCTACTCGGGAGGCCGAGGCAGAAGAGTCGCTTGAACCTGGGAGGCGGAGGTTGCAATGAGCCGAGATCATGCCACTGCATTCCAGCCTGGGTGACAAGAGCGAAACTCTCTCTTTAAAAAAAAAAGAGAGAGAGAGAGTTGGAGTTCTTGCTGTGTTGCCTACACTGGTCTTGAACTCCTGGCGTCAAACCATCCTCCCACCTCAGCCTCCCAATGTGCTGGGATTATAGGCGTGAGCCACCAAACCTGGCCTGAGCTTTTCCATCTGCATGCCTGTATTTTCCCTGAGCCTGGCCCATAGTAGGTGCTTAACACATTTGTGTCAATGGCTACTTGAATGACTACATGATTTTGCATAGCCTTTCCAACACTTCTGCCCGGCAAATGGAATGATTCCCCTTTAACATGTGGGTGAGCCAAGGTCAGCGAACTTCAGCCCCTGGACCACAGCCAGCCACCATCTGACTGTGCAGAGCCTGCAAGCCAAGAATGAGTCTTAGATTTTTAAATGGCTGGGCAATATAAATCGAAAGAATTTTTCATGGCATGTAAAATCATATACAATTCAAACTTCTACATCCATAAATATGTACTGGCCCCAGCCACACCCATTCATTTATGTGCTCTCCGTGGCTGCTCGGGCACTGTGAGAACAGTGAGAGGTTGCAGAAACCATGTGGCCCACAAAGCTAGTCACTGTCTAGCTCTTCTTCTATCTTTCTTTCCTTTCTTTTCTCTTTTTTTCTTTTTTGAGATGGAATCTTGCTCTGTTGCCCAGACTGGAGTGCAGTGGCATGATCTCAGCTCACTGCAACCTCTACCTCCCAGACTCAAGTGACTCTCCTGCCTCAGCCTCCCGAGGAGCTGGGATCACAGGCATGTGCTCCATGCCTGACTAACTTTTGTATTTTTAGTAGAGACAGGGTTTCACCATGTTGGCCAGGCTAGTCTCAAACTCCTGGCCTCAAGTGATCCACCCGCCTCACCCTCCCAAAGTGCTGGGATTACAGGTGTGAGCACCATGCCCTGCCTCTTTCTTTTTCTCTCTCTCTCCGTTTTTTTTTTTAGAGACAAGGTCTCACTCTTGCCCAGGCTGGAGTGCAGAAGCACGATTATAGCTCACTGCAGCCTCGAACTCTTGGGCTCAATGAATTCCCCCCACTTCAACCTCCCAAGTAGCTGGAGCTACAGATGTGAGCCTCCATACCCGGCCCGACTACCTGGCTTTTCACAGAGAACATCTGTACCCCAGGCTGAAGTGATGGTGTCCACATCCCAACCCACGCCTGGGAATCTCCAGCAACTATTCCCACCTAAACATGCAGACGCAAGACTCAGGTTTCTGTCCTGAGATTCCCTCATGCCATCCCCAGCTCCCATCCAAAAGCAAAAGTCAGTCTGGGCTCCCTCCATACTGGGAGTGGGAGTGTTTCAGTCTGGCCCGAAGCCTGGGCCTGTGGCTTTGTTGGGGCCCAGGAATTTTCCAGGGAGATAAACACACCCAAGGGGTTTCTGACAAAGAGGGCCCTGCTCAGCACAAGGAGGGAGGACTCTAGATGGGGGCCAGGGAAGCAGGCAGGCTGCCATCTCCTCTGGGAGGGCAACAATCATAGCCATACTGGGAGGCAGTACAGCTCCCTCTACTGAGCCCCCTCTCCTGAAACTGTCTGGTTGAAATCCTAATTTTCGTCCTTCTAGGTGAGTGATCTTGAGCAAGTAAATTAACCTCAGTTTCCTCCTCTGTATAATGGGGGCAATAACACCGACATGCCTAGATAAGAACAGAATAAGGATACGGAGGTCAGGCATGGTGGCTCACACCTGTAATCCCAGTGCTTGAGGCCAGGAGTTCGAGACCAGCCTGGCCAACATGGT